>JAATLQ010034930.1:0-25586 GCA_013421005.1 Heliconius erato x Heliconius himera | reverse complement strand
TCCATCATAAATCTTTTTTACCATTCTTTCATCACTCATTCGTTCGACGTGCCCAAACCAGCTGAGCACGTTCTTCTTCATTCTTGACATGACATCTTCGCTAGAACCTGCTATTTCGGTGTATCTCTTCATCGCGGATTCGACCAATAAGCTGACTTCGCATATTCTGCGTAGAGATCGCATCTCCACGGCATTTATCTTTCCTTCAATCTTCTTCTGTAATACCCACGTTTCGCTGCCGTATAACAGAGTCGGTACCAAAACTGCATTGTGTACGGCCAATCGCGCAGCTGTGCTGACGTTTCACCGTCTCATCAATGAAGCTAAGGCTCCGTTAACCTTGTCATCGGCAGCAATACGCCTTTCCACATCAATCTCGTCTCTCGTATCTTCGTATCTTCGTATTTCATATCTTCTGTCTCTACTGAACAATTCCCATTTAAATGAAATGACTATCACTTATATATTTTATTATTTTATATATTTAGAAATCATACTTATACCTTATTTCATAAATTTCATAAATCTGCTTATTGATCGAAAGATCAAAAGCAATTATTAGATTTATCGAGGCAAAATTAGTTTTGCATCCAGGATATTTTCACCGTTGTCTTTTTTGACTCCATATAGGAAAATTCTCAAACCCTTGATGGGTTTGAGAATTTTCCTATATGGAGTCTGATATCACGAAGAGGTAGGATTGATATATTTGGTTTCTGTCTTTTATTTCCAACCTCACCAGATAAATCTTCCACATAAATCTTCTTTTTTTCTTTAGGTTATAATTACAGAGCCAGGGATTCTAGATTCATTCTAGCCCAATTGTGTAACTCATAGTCGATGATCGTCTAGGTGCTCGAGATTGGGTAATAGTACCTGTAGTTGTGTCTGATGTAGTAGGCTGAGGGTCTGATATTTCTAAAAAAAAATCATCAAGATCGTTGACGGGAGAACACTGTGGAGGTTTTGGGTAATCTTTCGATGTCATCATCACATTCAGCATCACAAAAATCTTGTCCGACCTCAAACCCAGAAGGAATGGCCAAGAAACCCTTAATATTTTAGTCATGCAATCTTCTACGCGCCATTAACTAAAAAAATCATCATATTTATAAGGAAAGTTATCGTAAGTACGTATAAGGAAAAACGCACACTAAAGCTCAACGTACCGTATGTGGAACACACATAAAAGTATGATTTTCTAATATGTTTAATTATGTAATATAAAAAATAACTTACCTTTGCAAAATATACACTTACTTATAACACACAATATTTTTTTTTAAGTCAAAACTGTTGAATAACAATTTTTTAAATATTTTTTAATTTCAACAAATGAGTAATGTTTCAATTTCATTCAAATTTTGCATTTCTTTTGCTATAACTAATACATGAATGATATTACTAGGTAGAGAGCCATACTATGACATTGCTAAATATCTGTAGCTTCTATCAAGATGTCAAGAGGTATTGCTGCTTCTAGTTTTATAATTATAAGAACGATTAAAGTGGATGTTCCTCATGTGGCACTGGGTGCCTTGTAGGGTTAAGTTGCTGAAAGAAATATCTAAAGTAATTAAAAAAACAGAATTTAAATACAAGTCGGATCATTTTTTCTTCAATGTTATATTTTCAGAAATTATTCACTAAACCAAAAATAGCTAACAAGCTATCTTTGCATATCCTAAGGATATCTTAGGATATGCAAAGACTAAGAATTCTGTACGACACATGACATGATGTTATATAGCCTATAACCTTTTTTGATAATTGGACTATGCCACATAAAAATATATTTTCATTTGGAACTAGTAGTTACTGAGATTAGCAATTTTGAAACAGTTCGTGATACGAATGACGTTTTTGACAGATAATAAATGTGTTAAATCAATCCCCAAGCGGAGTCTTGATCCTGTCATAGTGTGTGTTGAGCTTTAGATTTATGAGTTAACAAAGTTCTTGTCTGAAATATCACACGCCCCAGAACGAAGACAAAGCCTTAGAAATAAACAAAAATACTTCGGACACTTCGCCTGCGGTGTTTTGTGATTACTTCGCGTCTTTAGGTCTCTAGAGTGTTTTATATCAATCTTTTATAATATAAAAAAATATATTTTATAACTGTAATGAAATAAATAGTATTTTGAAATAACAATCAAATTAATATTCGATCTTATACAATGTTTCTATTTTTTATAGTCAAAGTAAGAGATATTGATCAGTGCCTATCTTGCTTAACTACTCTGAGTGGAGAGGAAATTTATAAAACTATCTTTAGCGTTAATTTATGCCTGTATCTACAGACACAAAGTAACGCTAAAATAGCATTTATATATTTAAAAATATAATGTAAAATGAGTATTATAGAATTTGAATTATATTATAAACTTCGTTTGCGGATAGCATTATGTTTTTAGTTTATGTTTTTAGTTGATAATAGGATTACTTAAAACTAATGCGAAATAACTTCCGGGATAGAATTATAGGTTACGGTTCATTAAACTTTTTAGTACGAGCAATTTTACAAGCGACTAAACACTGAGCCCAAGAATGATTTTGGACTAAAAGTTTATCTTTACTAAGGTTTTAACAACAAATTGCTCTATTTATTTGTCAATATATTTAGTAAATAATAAAAGAAAATGACTTACGTGTATATCGCGTAGCATAGTTATTTTTGACTGAATATGGTAAATCATAATTACAATTTTTGACAAAAAAAAAACGACTTCCATTGCATCCCATAATCAGAACTTACCCAAACTTTACTACCCTTGACGTGTACCCGTTCCAATAAAAAATGTGGTATTTAGTTATACGTGGTAAGGAGTTATTTATCCATATGTTGCGCATCGCGCGATTTTCTCCTCGATAACATCCAACATTAAAATTATATCACATGGGAAGCATCAGCTTTCAAATAAAAAAAGAATTATCAAAATCGGTTTGCTTAGTTTAACATTCTACTACAAACATAAAAAATACAGTCGCATTGATAGCCTCCTCCTTACGGATGTCGGTTAATAAAGGAGATAATAAGGTACTAAAGCAATAAAATTATTTAATTATGCTTAAAATGTAAAGTGAATACTTAATTTAGATACATTAATAATAGATTAATGTAGGCTTTGTACTCTAACATCTTCGCCTCTTCTACGGAGTGCTGTACAAAGCCTAAATATTACATTACTTAGTGAGGCACTGATTTTAACTTCAGTTCAAAAATTTCTTCATTAAATTAAATACATAAAAAAATAAACAGCTTATAAAAAAATCAAATTCAGATATATTTTAAATTTGTTCACCCACTAAGATAACACATTATTTTTTGTTAGTATATATATTTCTATTTATACATAAACAGTGGTATAGTAGTGGTATTATACGTATATTTTCTACATTAGTTTATTAAATTTTTGAACGAGTAGAATAATCCCTAAGGATAACTTATACCTACAAACTTTTAAATTGACTTTGAAGTTACACCGCGAACCTTTTCAATATGTAAACTGCCTTTGTTAAATTACTCTTATTTAAATAAGAATAATATTATAATAGCAATGTTACCGTTCAACGAAAGTAGAGCTTTGTACAGGCACTTTATCAATTATCTTGAAATTTCGTTTACAAAGAGTAATTTAATCTGTCAATCTTATTCACCAACTAATAATATTTTATTAGGCTTAAAGCGATCATTAGTTTGTGAGTAATTCGATGAAACAGGTTAATGGCCACATTTTTTTAATTTTTTAAATAACTTTTTTTTCACCGAGAAAATGAATTCTAAGATGTACAAGGTTGAGACTGGACAGCTTTCCTTGGCTTGTTTTAGTTTTTATAAGAAATTACATTGTAACTAAGCTAAAAATATTTTTTTGACTTCAGACCATCTTTGATTAGCGATCATAGGGGATGATCCTTATGACTTGTGTTCTTCACTCTGGTAACAAGGCGAACCGCGGCGTTGTGTTCAGTTACGTAGTGTCTTAACACTATGTGCTGTATGCGGTATGAAAGTGTGTCAAAGATCTATTAAATCTGCCATTTCAATGAAAACACTACTTGACACATTTAATGAGCTTTCATTATCATAATTCAACTTTTAAAGTCTGGACGTCAATTTATTTATTCGAGGCTTTAATAACATTTCAAATTCAATTCACTATAATGGCGCAGCTGAAAGCTTTTAAAGTTATAATGCTTAATATATTTTATTGTAGTTTGGGTCGAGTGTGCACTAACGTCAATCATAAGAATTTCCTTCATCGTAATGTTTATTGTATATTTTGTTAAAATTCATACGTTTTACATCGAAAAAAATATATTTATATTTTACAATATTTAATAATTTTTTAGGGTTCCGTATTTCAAAATGCAAATACTGAACCCTTATAGGCATAACTTTGTTGTTCTTCTGTCAAGACTATTTATGTCGGGATATCGTGGAAGTATCAAGCTTGAAGGTTTACAGTCGATCAGAGCACAAAAAATCTTTTAGCTTGTAAGATAACTTACAAGAATTTAATTAAGAAGATTCATCGAATCATCGCTTTTGTTAAAAATTCCTGTAGACTTAAAATTATGAAATTTGGCAAGAAGTAAGAACTTAACGCAGTACAAATAACAAAAAAAATCGGAGATGGATATATATTGCTAGCAAACTCGTGTAAAAGAGGGATATATAAGGGATATATATATATATATATATATATATATATATATATATATATATATATATATATATATATATATATATATGTATATGTATATATATAAGAATCTATTTTAAAAGACGAAACGAACGAACGAACGAAGATCATATTTTAAAAATAAAATTTAATTTTGACTAGAATTTAAAAATGTAAAGGAATTTTATTACTTTGTATGTCAAATATGTTACTTTTCTCATACGATATTGTACATTTGAAAGCGCAGCTTTGAAGTTTGAATCAGTTTCTGAGAAGTGTATCATTTTATTACGGCTCTACTTTATTCACTCGAATGGAAAATGGAAGTCACTTTTGTTTTCTATTACCAAATTTTCCGTCTGTGACTTGCATATTTACTTTAAACTATATATGTTTAAAAAAATACATGTAAGTATGTCGTTTATTTGGTGTAATAATGACGTATTTTTAATTAAATTTTTTGGAATGTTTCAGGAGACGCAATCAATGTATGTAATTTTTTCTGCTTTAATAAAATCAACTTTTTTAGGTATAAATCATATAAAAGAAATAGATCAAGAAATAATAGATTACTTTTTATCTTTTTATTGCACAGCAATTCCATAATTCAAGATATTCTGCGTGCAAATGTACACTATATAATATAACGCTCACGATAATTTTATAGCAACTCTTGCAATGTTCTGCTTGTTTAGGTTTTATGTGGAAAATGTTAAGTGTTGTTGTTATAAAAAAAAACTACACATTGATATATTAATACTATTGCAGTATCGTTCTGTGATTTCCCTTGTGACCAAAAATGAAAGGTATTTGTCAGTGTCAAACAACAAAAGGACTACCAGAGGACTGTTAGTCTGCATTTAAAATTAAGTAAAAATAATGAAACTTTTACAGTACAAATTTATAAAATTTAGTTTTATTCCAAATATATATAAAAAAAAATTATGAATACCTAAAAAATAAAGAAATGTATCTACACACTTAGTTAATGCACGGTCTCGTTGATAATTCAATAAATTGTTTTAATGTGTTTTGCAGTCGTTAGTATCCATTTCTACTACTACTACTATTTATAGCAGTTTATGGTTATGTTTGCGATTGTTAAACTTCGTTAAAATGTTAGTGAAATCTTTTATGTAGGTTTTCGGTAATTTTGTTTTTTTGAATACTTTGATTAGTAAGCATAAAAATTTAGTTTTAAATAATAAAAAAAAAATATAAGTAATCAGCGTTACCGAACTTAGTAGGTCAGTAGATAAAATTTACGTCGGTTTTAAGCCTTTTTCCAAAGGAAATCCAGTACATGATCCCATCTTAATTAACGACTTTCGGAAGTGATCCTAAGCGCTGCTTCCTAAGCCTCGGAGTTTCCGTTTAATTCTGGAAACTTATTTGTGTAGCGAAGGGTCTTCTTCTTTTACGAATTACTCTACATATATACAACTGTAATAACGTGTTTTATATTAGCTACCCTTTTAGATCATTGGTTTTGAATATAAATTAATGTTAGAAATCGGAAGCGGTTTTTAAAAACAAGATAAAAGCACATATCGTCTGTATATTCCTAAATTATTCGGAAAGAGATTCTGCGTAATTGAAATAAGTGATATGTATCAATATTTTTCATGACTTCTAATAAGGGCCGTTGCCTAGAAGCAACTGCCGCGATTGACCCAATTCCACTGCCTATACAGTCCTTCTTACCTATATCTGCCCTCCTTCAAACGGATTTACCAACAATAGATCTACTCTAATGTTAGCGAACTCGTGTAAAAGAGGGTAGATTTAGGTGAAAATTACTATCAAAGCAGTGGAACTGTGTCAATCGGGGGCAAGCAATTTGCAAGCGGAGTAAAATGTCACTTCGTAACAAGCTGACAATATACAAAACTTGCATCCGTATCATGACCTACGCAACGTGGACCTACACAAAGATTTCGAATTAGAATCGCTCAAGGTATTCTGCAAACGCCCTAGCCCAGCGCTACTACGAGCATGCAGATTCCCACTCCAACCCACTTATTGTCAAAGCGTGTAAGTAAGCTCCCTCGCAGTGTCCATCTGGATCCCGACGATCCAATTACTGTCGTAAACGCCCAATATATAGGCAAGATACACTCGTCAGTCTTACGACACATTCCGCCGCCGTAAGAGCTGCGGTCGCCAACCCTTCACGAGCGTCTATCAAAGCTCCTACTTTTTCTTCAGGGGCGAGGTACTCTCGCCCCTCCCCGCCCGGTGACTTCAATACCAGTCCAGGTCAACAATATAGCCAAGTCGAAAAAAAAATTCAATCGGGGGCAGTTACTTTTGGAAAAACGGCCCTTATCGGAAGGACATTCGTGTAAATTATTGTAATTAGATTCTATGTAATTGCAATAAGTGATATGTATCACACATATCACTTATTGCAATTACATAGAATCTTTTTCCAAATCGTTTAGAAACATATTAACGATATGTGTTTTTGTCGTGTTTTTTAAAAAAACACTAAATTTAATATTTTTTATGAATACAGTAGATTAGTTAAGATACTCCGTTTCCCACTTTCTGCCGAGTTCTGGAGGCATTGCGTGTTGAGTGGCGTTATACTTATTACGTTATTACGATTAATATTTCATTTCCTCGAGTGGGGATGGAACCAGTCGATTTTACAGTCACACTTTGTGCCCCTGCGCCACGACTAGCCTTGAATTAAAAGTTTGTCGTAATTTTCTCCCGGGTCAAATAAGAATTAAATAATGCAATTTGCGGAATATGCCTTCAGAAACCTTGTTCGCAAAATAATAAACGAGTTTAATTAGGTACTGCATTTTATTTAACCAGAGCTTTCAAGAAATAGAATCTGACATCTGTAATGGCAAGTGGCAACTGTGTATAAAACTTGACAGCTAATTATATTATTTTTAAAAATTTTAAAGTAAATACAGTTACGATAGAAAAATACTTTTAATAAAAAAAGAATGAAAAATCATAAAAGTTTATAAAAATGCAACTAGATTCAGATTTTTAAGAAAAAAATGAATCAGCTTCACGCTGTATACCGCATACAGCAGGGTAAACAGAGGGAACGTTTTCTAAAAAAATATTCTAGTTATAACGTTTAACGTTTATGTATCTATTCGCTCAATTAGTTAGGCAAGTCTAACGTAAGTATTATATTTAGAATATATGCATATTCAAAGCTAATGATCTATAAGAGCAGCTAGGACAAAACACGTTATTACATTTGTTAATATGTAAAGTATTATATATATATATATATATATATATATATATATATATATATATATATATATATATATATATATATATATATATATATATATATATATATATATATTACGTTTCACCAAAATCTCGGTACATAATAAGCGTTCAGATTTCGCTTTGTCTAGCTAGTAAGTGCCGAACTAGCTCGGAAAGTGATAATAGAATGCCTTAGAACGTGTGTGTTCAATTTCACGCAGGGTTGGGCATAGCATTCCATATACAAGCTTTGTCAGTTTTTACCAGTCCAAAGATTTTATACTTGCTTTTAGTCTTTTTTCCTGTATCTAGGGTTTGTCGTATTTTTTAATATGATAAGATTTTTTATTTCCTCAAAAAAAATCTTATGATATTAATATATGTGTACATATATAATAATAAAAAAATAAAGGTTTGATTCGCAGGCAATACCTACAAAAAGCCTAATACATTTTTTTTAAAATAAAACCTCGATTAAATATCACTCTAGTTCTATGTAACTATTTATAAAATTAATTTATAAAATAATATCTAGGATAAGGAAACAAAATAATAATAAGGTTTAAAATGGGTATTAAAAATAATTAATAGTGTATATTAATAATAAAGTTGCGTTTTAGGTCTAGTTATAAGAAGCACGGTGTAAAATTGCATCGAATCGTAATATGTATAAATGAGCGGAAATTGCAGAACCGAGCACCTGCCATTAGATCTATCTCTCCCAATACAATTTCTCATCATGTCATTATTTGTAACTTTGATTTGATAATAGATTTCTTTTACAATAATTTAAATTCCTACTCAATGCAAATCTTTCACACGAAGAAAAGTGAATTGGATTACTTATTCCAATTTCGACATCCAAAACGTTTCTAGGCTGTTTTTTTCAACTCAAGTTCATAAATTTCATATGACACTTTAGAAAACGTGATTAAATTACGCCGAATGAATGTTATATTTAAAACTTTGAAGACTATGTGTCCGACAGGGACAGAAATGGTATTGGGATCTGAGGCTATTTGGTTTGGTCTCGTTAAAAGAAATTGCGTTTCCTTAAAATGTTGTACAGTAATATAAATGTGACTAATATTTTTAATTCATTTTATTTTTGTTAATTATTTATGCATTTGACACGTTTAGAAAATGTGCAGACAAAACAAATATTTTTTAACAATCTTTGTGAAAAGAAATTAATAATTTAAAAGAGAGACATTGCATCTACATGAGGGGAAATCAACACCACTTAGCACGTTACCAGAGCGAAGAAATGAAAATATTAAATATTTAATTTCCTCGAGTGGGAATTGAACCTATAATCTGTCGCACTTACTTACTTAGTAGCACACGTGTGCATCTGTGCCACGACTGGCCTCCAAATATCTATTTAAATGAAAAAACATATCTAATTAAATAGATATTTTCACACAAGGAAGTAAGCTTCACGTGAACCCTATTTGATGGTGTCATAAAGGAATTGTAAATTAAGGAATGTTTCATTCAGCGCGGAATTAATTTACTCGTCTTTTAACACTTCCATTACGCTGTTTGGTTGTGCCGTCGGAGATGGCATTTGAGGTCCGTGCCGTTATTGCTCATTTTAAAATAAAAAAATCACATAATTAACTAACTGAGGCCGTCGTGGCCCAGGGGCACAAGGGTGTGACTGTAACGCGACGGTTGTGGGTTCGATCCCCACTCGAGGAAATGAAATATTTACTTAAATTTATATTTCCATTTCTTCGCTCTGGTGTCAAGGCTAAGCGCGGCGTTGAGTTCTGCGATTCAACACGCAATGCCTCCAGAATTCGGCAGAAAGTGGGGAACGGAGTGTCTTAACACTAGGTTCCCTCTGCCTACCCTGCTGTGTGCGGGATATAGCGTGAAGCTAATTTAATTTAATTTTTTTTTTACATAATTAATTCAGCTTCACTGTATTTCGCACACAGCAGGGTAGGCAGAGGGAACCTAGTGACACTCCGTTCCCTACTTTCCGCCGAAATCTGCGTGTAGAGTGGCAGAACTCGGCGCCGCTTTTTGCCTCGACACTAGAGCAAAGAAATGAAAATATAAATTTCTGTTTATGAAATAAGCACTAGATATGAAATAAATAGGTTTTTTAGATGTTTTAACGTCGTTACGCAGTAGGATAAAATCTCTCTGTAACTGCCATGGTTGTTAGTTCGATCCCCACTTGGTAGAATGATTATATTTGATTTATTTTTATTTACTTACTCTAGTAGACGAAGCGTGGTATTGAGTTTTATCATTGAATTTAAATATTTCATTCCCCCGAGTGGGAATCAAACCCATAACCGTCGAGTCATTACGGCCTCAATTCAATTAATAAGTTAAAAGAATTCCTTACATAGTAAAAAAATAATTCGCGACATTTTTTTAATTCCATTACACTAATATACCAGCTTAAGACGATGCAAGTAAATTCGTCCCTAAATAGCGAACATGCGCAAATCTTTTCTATTTTCATGTTCTTTTATCTCAAGTACAGCGTAATAGAATTCAATTTGCATAATAGAATATGTTCTGTTGAGGACTGGTACATACATTACGTGATACAAAAGTAATAAATTATACAAGTATTTTCTTCAAAGTAATTTTTGCACAGCATCTTTTGAATTTGCATTCATCTTTTCATTCTCAAAAATGCTATTTTTTTAAATAGATTTTTAGTTTTTAGTTTTGCTATTCAACCATATATAACGCTATAGTCATCATAAAACGAAAAACAAACGACTGCGACGATCGACGTAAAAATGCACAATCAAAATGTTATTTTTAGATTTTCAAAATTTATTACGTAAACCAAATGTATATAGTTACATTTTGTATTAATTACTACAAAAGACTACTACAAATTACTCTAAGTATTATTTTGTAATATTATAAAGGAAATTTAATTTAAAATGTAATCGAGATTAAATTAGCTCAAGTTAATGGTACAAAAGCTTCTAATAAATGTGTAAGTTTCGCTTCTTATCTATCGCTATAAAGCAGTCTCTACGTAGTCTCTTGGGAAGAATTAGTAAATATCTGCTATTTGTAATTATTACGGCTTAACACTGATAAAATTTGAGTTAGAAGGTCACTTGAGATGCTACAGATATCACTGATAAGTTAGTGAATGGTGAAGACTCCTGAGGTAAACGAATTTGTAATATTGGCGGTCGTGTCTTAAAATCTTTCAATATTTAATAAATACATTTTAAACTAATATTTTCAATTAACACGAAATTAAAAACGAAAATACTTATACTTCGATATATTTTTTCTTTAATTTTTAATGCTTTTCGTGATATTAATGTCAAGACTTAAAGTCAAACTTCTGTGAGATGTAAAAAATTTTGCATAAAATAAATATTTTTTATTTTATGCAACGAAAATTTATATTACATTTATAACAAATATATAATTATTTTCCTTCCATTTTGTTTACTAATGGTCATTACTGTACTTTGATAATATTATTGTTTGGACGGTATCCAGTATCCACTGAGATTTAATTTACATTTTAAGAGCCGAGAGGTTTCAAGTACCTTAGTTATTGTATAGCACAAAACAAAACAAAACCGATTTTGTTATTTTATCTTTTGGTGCGGACGTAAAAGCATTATTAAAATTTAAAAAAGCAGATTCACACTTCGAGATATTGCTTATTGTGTGACGAAAATAAACGCCACGCTTTGTGTACCTGAATGGGGAGATTAAATTAATATCAATATAATAATTCCCGAGAGTGGTTGGAATTGTGCCACGGCGGCTTCCACACGTCTTTACATATTTAAATTTAATATTTTCAAAAAATTTAAGTAAGTGACTAAAATATCTACAATCAGCAGATATCTACATACAGTAGTAAGAATTCTTAGACGAATGTACCTACATTCGTCTAAGAATTCTTAAACTTTTTTTTTATTTTTTTTTTATGGAAAAGGACAAGGCAAACGAGCGTTCGGGTCACCTAATGGTAAGTGATTACCACCGCCCACGACCCCGTGCAACACCAGAGGAGCTACAGGTGCGTTGCCCGCCTTTAAGGTGGAGATAGACGCGCTTTTTGAAGGTACCCATGTCATATCGACCTGGAAACACTGCCGCGGGTAGGTCATTCCACAGTTCCGTGGTGCGTGGAAGGAAGTTCCTACGAAACCGCACAATAGTGGATTGCCACGTATCCAGATGGTGTGGATGATATTTTAGCTTATTTCGTACTGTGCGGTTAGAAAATTCGGCGGCAGGTAACAGGTCAAACAGTTCTTCAGAACACTCCCCATGATAAATGCGATAGAGAACGCACAGCGAGGAAACGTCTCTACGCTGCTACAATAACTCCAACAATACTTGAGAATTTTAGAAAAATCACATATTGAGTGGCTGCTAACCACACATTGAGTGGCATATCACATATTGAGTGACTGCTAATCCAAGTATAATATTTAATATAATATTTAAGAATGATTTCTAAGAAAGGTTAGTAACAAATATGACCATATTTTTAAAATATTTTTAAAGTGTTATTCCACATTTAGGAATTAAATTTTTTTAATTTGTCAATACCGTGAATAGTGTATAGATAAACAAATGATTTTACATAGACAATAGTCTAAAATATAATAATTATGGAGTGAAACTGAAAGATCACCAAAGCTCGCTTTCAGCGCGTCGAGGTCGGAGACAACAATTAAACTGTCAAATAAGGAATTACGTGCGAAAGACATTGTTATTGAAAGTTGAATTATTATTTGAAACCGCGCTGTTTGAGATGGATTCAAATTTAAATCAAGTTCGCCCTAAGCATTAATTTTGTTTGCTTTGTATCAGATTCTGCAATTAAAGCTATTAGTTTGTTGAAACGTTTTCTTACTCGTATATATAAAAGGACATGTTCCGACTGACTGAGGTAAGACACACGCACAGCCACAGCGGTTAGCTGTTCGTAGAAACGTAAAATTTGAACAGATATTTATCTTTGTAATCTGGACATCCTGTATCTGTCTAATCTGGACATCTGGACTAAGAAGGGTTTTTGAAAAATTTTAACCTTAAAGGGATGAACCCCTATGGTTGAAAGTTTGTATGGATTCTTTTTAAATCGGCACCGATTTTTATAAAATTTGAAATTCAGACTCTTAAAAATATTTCTTTGAACACGTGTTTCATGGTTTTTTAGAATTCACTCTCTAAGGGTTCAAATATGGGGTTGAAAATGTACATGGAAAAATATTTTTTAAACATTTTTAAAGTGTTATTCCATACTTAGGAAAGAAAAATACTTATTTAGAAAACGTATAAAAATTTGAACGTAGCGGGACTCGAACCCGCGCCTCCTGGAAACCGACCAGGCGCTCTGACCACTAAGCCATACGTTCTCGCCAATCTACGTCGAAATTTTTATACGCTTGTTATAACTTATTTATGTTGTTAGTATTTCTGTAGGGAGATTTTTACAAATTTCCGCTACTCAAAGATAAGGGTTCGACGGGGGCCGTTCAAGTATTACGTAAGCAGTTTTTTTGCAATTATTGACCTCCCCTATGTCATCAAAAATAAGCAATCCTCTTACAAATATTTCATTGAAAACGTCAAAAATAAGCAAACCCAAGACCTCCCCCCGCCCCCCTACAGTGCTTACGTAATACTTGAACGGCCCCACGTAGCTAAAATTTTGAAACTTCTAGTACAAATAAAGGAAAAAAAAGGTTTATCGGTAGGTACATAGTAGAAAAAAAAACCGTACATTAGTATTTCCCGTTGACCTACAATCCTGAAATTTTATGGAACCCTCAGTGGGCGAGTCCAACTCGCACCTGACCTCTCTTTTAAGATTTATTTTATTTATTAAAAAGTCATAAAAAGACAGGTAAAGTGCTAGTTGGACTTGTTTTTTTCAAACAAAATAGCATAACATTTTTAATAGCTGTTGCCTCATTAAATATTCAAAACGTCTGACACCATCAAGTAACGAGCATAATCTTTATAAAGAAAATGAGAAGAGTGTTATAATATAAATTTAAAATCCTTTGAAAAGTTCTCAAAGAGCATTAAGCTACTATATATAGTTAGTTATAAATGGGTACATATTACAAATTAATGGGTATAGGAGTAGTTTCGCTAGTTGAAATTCATTTGTAACTATTGTGCCGCAGCGTTTGTGAACGCGATGGATGTGGGCTCTATAATATGTATAATATTTTTTTTATTCCACTGTGATATGATAAAATGCGGCGTTGAGTTCCGATATTCAACATTAATCGTATTTATATATATGCGGTATATAGCGTGTGACTAAGAAAATATATTAGGTATGATTTTTATACATTTCTCCATCCTGCGTGATAAGCAAGTAGTATATTTTTTTATGGAAAGGACAAAACGCCGTAAGAGTCATCTGATAATAAGTGATTATCTCTGCCCACGATCCTGTGTAACATCATAGGTGCTATAGGGGCGTTGCCGGTCTTTAAGGTAGGAGATAGACGTCCTTTTTGAAGGTACCCATGTTGTATCGATCTCGCTTGGAAGGAAGTTATACGCTATTACGCTGTATGCTATTAAGTGCTTGCTGATACTGGGACGTACCAGCTCAGAGATGAGAATAACACTCCATATAAGGCCAAACCTGGATCCTATACAGGGGCGATCGGTGGTCTCGCTCTGCCGATGACTCCCAATTTCTTTCAGGCCATCTTCCTGGCCTGGCTTTCCAGATGATCACGATACTGGCAGTCACTCGAAATGTTAAGGTCCAATATGCTGATACTGATTGCGGCTTTAAGCGGAGTATTCTCGAAAACTGGTAACACGACATATGGGGTTTTCTTAGTGGATAACACACAAACTGATGTCTTAAGGGGGTTGACTTCAACCTGTATAATAATAAAGTAATTAATCATTATCTTTGCCCATTTTCAAGGTATTACTCATTAATTGCCGGAACTCAATCTTGCATTTTGTTTTACCAGAACTGAATATGAATATGTAAAAAAAAATATTTTTAACATTTTACTAATTAAGAATTAAACCAAATAAAGTTAAAGTTAACATATGAACT
The DNA here is from genome assembly GCA_013421005.1 of Heliconius erato x Heliconius himera. Lineage (NCBI taxonomy): Eukaryota > Metazoa > Arthropoda > Insecta > Lepidoptera > Nymphalidae > Heliconius > Heliconius erato x Heliconius himera. The sequence continues at coordinate 10,583 of JAATLQ010034930.1, read as the reverse complement.
CACTACGAGCGCGTTTAGTGATAAACAATTTACGCCGATCGTATTCTGTTATATATTTCACAATTGTACCATAATAATTTTACAAAGGAGCTTTTACACAGCTTTATGGCAAACGGAAATGAAAAAGTCTCTATGAATTATTGAAATGCAAATTATTTATGTACTCTGTTCATACATTGCATCAATATTTTATTATAAACTTAAAAGACATATGTAATATAAATATTACATTTAACTTGTTGAGACAGTCAATAGGCAGCGGCATAGCTAACTATGGACGTGACTGTCGTGGGTTCGATTCCTACTCGGTGAAATGTCTTATTTTTATATCCTCGCTCTGGGCCTAACAATACAAACACGTAATGTTTCCATAATTAGCTGGTTCATAGGGCACAAAGTGCTTAATGCTAAGTCCTCTATATTTATTTTGCTAAATGCAGCTTGAAGCCAAAAAAAAAAAATTATCTATCTTTTAATTTGTAAACTGAACTTCGAGAACTAAATTTCCTAAAATGATGATGTTATGTTATCAATAGTTAGTAGCATACTAGCATATAATGTTAATGTTATACATGAACTCGGTACAAGCGCGTTTAGTGGTAATTAATTATACACCAGTTATAAATAAAGCTCGCTTCATTAACTACAATAGCGATGCAAGCGCCTGACTAGATATATAGAGCAAAACATGAATTCTATTCAACGGAATATGAACTATATCAAACTACAAAAGCAAAGTGTTATACTATTATTGTTTGTAGATTTAGTAGCTTGTTCGTATGTGATAATTGTACATGTAATTTTTTTATGAAATATAAGACATATTTCTTTGTTCCCCCCCTCCTCCTTTTCTTTCTCTCTCTTTTTCATATTTTATCCCTCTTTTTATGAAAAGGTGAACTACATGTAGAATTATAAAGTGTCGACAATGACTTTAAGTATTTTTTTTTATACATTGAACGGTTTAGTTCTTCTAAAACCATTAAGGATGGATTCGTCATTAACATATTCTGTTCACTTATAGAAAGTGAGGAGGACCTAACGATGAAAGTAGAAGATGGCTGATGGATCTTAAGCGAATTTTAAGAAATGATATTATCAGGCACTCCGGTCTTTCTGAACACCCAGTTATTTTAATAATTAATATGAAAAGAAAATCTATGTCTCCGAAATAAAAACCAGCAAACACGTTTAATATAGTAATCAGGTATTCGTATGTTATAAAGCGCTCGATGTCACTCACTGTTGGCTCGGAAAAAATATATACAAAGGAGACTGAAACGATTGTATATATTCTTGGGCCCAGAATGTAAAGAGATGAAAATGGTACGATTTAATAGATTCAGGTACATCAATCCCTCACTGAAAATTCCGTTAGTTTTGGCAATCTGAGAGTTGAGTTATTAGAGATTTAATAAAAGTGCGGTTAAGTTCACAATACAATCAACCTCTCAAAAATAAGTGATCACTGAGAAAAAAGTCCGTGAAAAAAAGCACCAGTCGTTTAAATATTAAAGAAACAGAAAAGCACTCATAATTAAAATTTGTTAGCTAACAACATAAATAAGTTGTAACAAGCGTATAAAAATTTCGACGTAGCTTGATGAGAACGTATGGCTTAGTGGTTAGCTCCTGGTCGGTTTCCGGGAAGCGTGGGTTCGAATCCCGCTACGTTCAAAATTTTTATACGTTTTCTAAATAAGTATTTTTCTTTCCTAAGTGTGGAATAACACTTTAAAAAACAATGTTAAAAAAGGATTTTATTTAGTTTTTTCAGTAATGAATGGATCTTTTGTTTATTTGTACTGTATTATATTATATGCACTAATAAATGTTTCAAAATACTTAGACTGTTTATTACTATTTAGGATCTAGAACTATTTTTTCATTTATCTCCACTTCCAGATTATCAATTGAGCTGATTTTTGGTATTCTAAAATTTAAAAAAAAATAACAATTTTGTAAACCATATCTCGACTCTTTACATTTGGGCTCAAGATTTTCCGTCTACTTTTACATACTTGTTATCCTACCGATGAATAATTAACTAAGTTATAAATTAAGTTAGGCTTTGACAGATTAGTAATTAGACTTCGATATATTTTAGTTTATTTAAATTCAATTAAACTAACTTTCTAGGTAGTTTCGTATTTTCTTAACCCTCTACATGCAGCTTTCGTAACTAGAATCTACATATTTATATTTATGCACCTACATCTTGTCTTTTAGCTTTACATTGTTCGTAGCTGCCGTGAGTAGTTTCAGCTTCAATGTGTGATAAAGTAAACTTGTTATATGAGAGCAAATTCTATTGTAATTGGTTGTAGTCAGATAATAACTTTGTCACGAGACAATGTAAACTTTTGCAATAAAATCTCGTCAAATATTTAAAAAGTTTATTTCGAAATATAAAAAAGTAATATAAATTTTGTTTATTATAAAATATAAAAAGTCATATTATGAAATTTAAATGGATCTTGAGACCTTTAGGTAATCGTTGAAATTTTATACATTTATTTTTTATGTAATACTATCTGCTCGGCGCGGAGTCAGCCTTGCTGTGACTAAGATTATGGTAGTGCATTACCCTTATTTATATTTTAGTTTAAATATATAGAAATAACTTTGATTCAATGTTAGTAGATAAAATATTTTTTCATTAATTTTATTAAAACAGTTTTTATTCATATTCCTTTCTTATAAATGTGGTAAAGGGTATAATATCAATTAATGTTTTTGAGTCTGAAGCCTTAAAACATTTTTTGGTTAATAGGATGTGAACGTATTTCATAATTAGCTTTTATTAGATGGATATCCAAGAGTCGTGCAAAATCAAAGGCTTCATATTATATTTTTATAAATTTTGTATACAATGTTAATATGAAAACATAAAAATACTTTTAACGTAAATATCTTATAACGATTCTTTTACCTCCTAAAGAAAACAAGAATATCTAACAGAGTTGAGAGAGATTGCACTAAAAAGGTTCTCGAGTCGGCTAAAACTGTTATGTATTTTACTAGTTTTAACGAGTAAATTGAAAATGAAAAGTTGAACAAAGTTCTAGAAACTTCTCTTTGAAACACGAAAGCTTTTTAAATTTAAAAGAACAATTGTAGATAGCAATAGTCAATTATTCTATGTAATTTCATTTAATGTACCTATTATATATATTTCTGTTAAGTTGTAAATCGGACTAATTCTTTTTTGGTAATTTTCTCAGCTTTCAGTTTTTGTTTTTGGGATACAACGTGAAAAGAAATTTCACGTTGTATCCCGCATGTAGCAGGGTACGCAGAAGTAAAGTAGTGTAAAGACACTTCGCTCCCCACTTTTCGCCGAATTTTAGAGACATTGCCTGTTGAGTGGCGGAATTCAACGCCGCGCTTTACCTCGAACACCAGAGCAAAAATGAAATATTAAATATTTAATTTCCTCGAGTGAGAAACGAACCCACAACTTATCGCTTTTACAGTCATAAATTTGTTCTCCTGCGTCAAGACTGGCGTCAATAATTTTTAGGTATAATTTTGTATAGAATCCAAATTAACGACATGATGATTGGGACTACTAGTTAATAACTAAAAAAGGTCATATATAACACTATGTTAGCATTAAAAATGGTAATATTATGAGTAAAAACACTTGTGAACAATACGAATTCAATGTAAACGAAATGTAAATGACATTCATATGGCCTGCAAAATCTAGATTTCTGCGGTATCCTTTCGGATACATTTGTCTTTGTGACAGTCTTCCTGAGCTTTGTTGTTACGTCCAAGCGGTAAATATATTATATGTTAATATTGTTATATTAATATTGTGTAATATTGTATTCAGTTTGCATGATAATCGAGTACAGAATACTACGAGCAAACACTGTATTATAATAAAGGTGTTATATACAGGGTGGAAGCGTCGGAGGGCCCTTTTACGGGAACAGCATATGGTGTAAAATATTTCAACCCTATACCTAATGCACAGTGTATAATGCATTCAGTAGGGTAGTCAGAGTCCGTGCCTTTTTTGTTCTTGATTGGTTAATAACCCTTAGGAGCTATAATGAATTACATAACCCACTAAGACTCCAATTGGTGTAAAAATACCTTATTTTTAAACGTAATGAAATTATTAATTAATTATGAGAAATTTTGAACAATTTACTTTTACCAGTTAGGTTGGATATATGTTATTAATATATGTAGTTATTTGTATATACTTTTGTAAAAAACTCGGAAGAATAAAATTTGAAAATAATGGCTTAAACAGCTGACTCTATAAGAGGGGACCATAATGTTTTCTTTTTTATAACAAAATGAAATCCAAATACAAATCAAAGTTTTTATTTCTATTAAAAACAATATGTTGCCCTTAACCTGGCAAACTTTAATAAATAAGGAGGAGGAGGAAATCAGAAGGACACACAAAAGTGCAAAGCGCTGTGATCAAAATTAAAGAGAGTTGAGAGTTTCTTTTTAAAATTTGAAATGAACATTTATATTTTGAATGGTCTGCGTTCCTTTATGTTAATATTCGAGTTCTGTGGTCATTGATCATGTTAATTGTGGTGCAGTTAATTGGTTACATGATATTTTATTGCCTTCTCATTTCTGTAGGAAATAGCCATCCTGATGTTGTGTTCCACTATATCAGTCACGGAACCTTCATCTTCTGGCGAATGAACCAGTCGATAGCGTCTTCGTCGGCCAGTGTAATAGATGCATTCTTTTGTATGTATTGTTATGGCGACGACAGCGTGTCAAATGCTGTCGTGTAAGGCGTTCTTATTGGCCTTAATTTGGATGATTACTACAGACTCGTATGTAAGTCCCTTGGATTGTCAGGATAAAAATCAATGCATAAAAGCTCGTATCTTTTGATTGCGTTGACTTAGAAGTTTGATTTTTGGCTCAAGGGACCACCGACTTAAATATTGCATATGAATTTCAGCTTCATACATTCACGCAATCTCTAAATAAATGCTGTTCACACACCGACAGACGGATGGAAAGTGATCCTAGAGGGGTTCCTATTTTTCTTTTGAGGTATGGAACCTTAAAACGATAAAAAAAATCACATCGACAATATTATTTACATAATAGTAATGCACGTCATATTTTATTAAGTGCACTCTATTGGCTTAATTAATAAAAAAAATGCACTATAACTATTGTTGTTACATACCATTGTTTCGCCAGTAAATTTGACATTTCAATTTCCCCGTTCACATTGTACTGTTATAATGAATAGAATATACCCAACGAATTTGAATACAAGCTTCGTTTTTGATTTCACATATATTAAATAACTTTTACATTTTTTTTAATTTAAAATTTCATTTAACATTTTTAAAAATGAGCCAAATATTAATAACTATAACATTATTATTTAAGTTTAGTTTAGCATTTTTAATCAGGTTAAAATAAATATCGCGTAAATAAGATACAGGCAAAAAATTTATAGCCTGGTAGCCGAGCATCGCATCTTTCGCTTATTTTTATTTTAGTTTATAATAAGTTTCGTTAGCTGTTAATAAAATCAATTTTGTTCTTTACTCCAACAGTGTTATTAACATATTTTTTCTTAAATATATTTTTTAAAGACACAAAAACTTTTTTCCGCTTATCTTAACGACAATTTATTGAGTGGTGGATCAATTTAGTGTCAAGAGACTCTGTCCCCCCTTTTCCGCTGAATCTTGGAGGCATTACGTGTCTGGCGGAACTCAACGCCTTCCCTTGTCTCGTTACCAGACCGAAAATATTAAAGAATTGACTCTTCCCAGTTGGAACGAACCCATAAATTGATGACACGTAAATCTAAAATTTTATCGATTATTATATAAGATACTATAAATGATCCTTAAACGTAAAAAAACATGTAAACCAACTAAGCTACGTACTTTGCTTGCGCAGTCTACACATTTACATAAATATACGTAACAAGTTGTTTTCGATAAGAATCAATATTATATTTATTAAGTCATACGCGATAGTTTATTACTATTATATTACATTGACGTAATCGTAATAAAACATGTATGATTGAAATATATTTTACGAAAGTAAATATTGTTATCACTATTGTGAGAATAGAATAACCGGAAGAAGGAAAACTAGTTTTATTGTTAAATTTTGTTCTATTGTATGATTCCTATTTGCTTCACGCTTCAAATGTGAGTAGCGGGCACATAGCAAAAAACATTCTATTCTTCATTTTTAGCTCTTTTATGAGAAAGTAAGTTGTCTTGGTAGAGGGATGGTAAAACAGAACTTGAATACAAGCAAGGGCATTATCTTGCCTAACTGGGGATTGAATTTAATTTGAATATAATCATTTTTCCGAATGTAAATTGCAATTATAAACAAAGCGTTTACAGTTAAATACTATTTAAAACATACTATATTATTATATTACATTGCAAATTGCTAAAAAATCATAAATTCATTTTAGTAATCTGTATAATAATACATACATGCTACGCAAGATTTCCCAAAATTCTTATGGAAAAAAAAACTAAATTTTACCTTTCATATATTACATTATACTATATTACATTTTATATAATCAAAGTCACATGCATTTCAAATATACTACGAGAGTGTCATTAATTTTCACTTTTTTTTAGTTTAACGCTATATCACGCACATAGCAGGCAAAGGGAACCTGGGAACCTAATGTTAAGAAATTTAATTCCCGTTAAGACTCTTCCGTTCTAAATTTTCCGCTGGCGGAAATCTGGAGGCGATGCGTTGAGAGGCGGAACTCAACACCACACTTTGCCTCGTTAACAGAGCTAGGAAATGAAAATATTAAATATTTAATTTAAAATATTACATATAAACATGTCTCATAGCATTCGCTGAATGTGACATGCCTTTTACCCTTTTGTTTTTTTTATTTGTTTAATTTGTATATGTTTTCTTTTATTTTTATTTTTTGTAGCTTATCATTAAAATTGTATTAGTATAGACATAAAACGGAAATAAACTTTTTTGAATAAGATTTTTTTAATAAATTTCCTCGAGTGTGAATCGAACCCACCACCCGTCGCGTTTGTGCCACTGCGTCATGACCGGCCTCGACTTTCACATAACAATTTTTGCTCGTACATAAGGAAAAGAATCTATAAAAATAACAATGCCTTTAGTCTGTTTACAATGGCGTTATTGTCACTCTACTTTCTTAGGGTGGAAACCAAACAAACTTAACCGTTTCTGCTGATATGTATATAGTCTAAACTCTAAAGGATATATTTCTAGGATAGTTCCATATAAATTTTATCACGCTTCGAGTGCTTTTGGGTTTCTTTCCGTGAAAAATGATCGTGCAACATATTTTCCTCCTTCTAATAAAATTCTATCGATATAAGTATTAATAAACGAAATTTATTTTTATATATAACGAAACATTATTATTTTAAACCATTATTAAAATGTGTACTATTAAAAGTTTTATATAGTGTTCCTTTATAATAATTGCTTGAGCTAATTTATTGTTGTCATCTTTTAAGACCGTTAAATATTTTGAATCACAGATATATCCATAATACATGGATATGGCTGCTGGAGCAGTCTTCTGCAGGTGGCATTCTTCTTTCACTCTTTTTCCATTAATATCGAGACTATTTACAAAATTCTTTGCTACTCAACAATATTTTTATATCATTATAAATGCTAAAGTTTAATGTACAAAATAGCATTTATATATTTAATTTTTTTTTAATTAAATACTATCAATAAATACAAGTGGCCAGTCGTGGCGCAGGGGTACAAGTGTGCGAACGCAGCATGTTGCGGAGTACCAATTTCAAGATTGCAGGTCAACGAGAATTATAGAATAGAAATTGTCATACTTAAGTTAAGGCGTCTCATTTTGTATGAACCACATTTACAAGTTTGTTATAGCTTTTATCTGTATTAAAAATTTAAATTTCCATGTTTTGAATTTTCTGCTTTATTTATATTGTAAATTTTCACTTCATTGCAAATGTCATAATTGTAAGTCCAAGGGAAGTATTCCACTTTATCTACGTATTTTAATTACGCGGCAAATTTAATATAAAATGCAGCAAAATGATGCATAAATAGTCGTATCCTAATATTAAATTCAGTTTGATACCCCACGCGATCTCGACAGACTGACAGACGGACAACAAAGTGATTCTATGGGGGTTCCGTTTACCTTTTGAGGTACTGGAACTAAAAAGTCAAATCTCAACCCTATCTTTGTTACAAATTTATATGCGACATTTATATTATAGTCTATGTCAGAACTATAATGCCCATAATTTAATTCGGTTATAATATTTGTCTATTGTTTTGAACTACAGCTTAACAGCGCATACGTGAATAAAATATCCATTAGGGTAAGTTTATTGTATGAATTTACTGGCCTTGTATTGTCGAAAGGCTTTCATTATTCCGTCTACAGTAATATGTTTGTTTACATAGCCCAAGATCCCAGGTCCGCCAGACCTAGGTCATGTAAGCAAATCTGAGCTTTGAGGATTAACAGTCTAATTGATTGTCAGCTTGAAAGTGGGGCCGTTTCTGAGATAGCGCCAAATAAAGGTGTATGTCTGTCTGGGAGGATGTTTGAGCCCTCGGATTGGTCTGGGTGGTTAAAGGGAGTCTTGAAATATTCCGTAAATAATAATATATGTAAAATTAAAGCTTGCTTGTATTTAACATATTTTGCCCTAAATTTAAACAACTTTTAGGAAGTCTGGCATGAGTAAAGGCCCAGGTAAATGGCCTGGTTATAATAAATAGACATATTTTATATTATTCTTGACAGCATATTCAAATACGAGCGTTTCTACTTTAACGTAAATGAGTGTGTACCTCCGAAACTTTCAAGTTAGTATGTACGCATACCGTCTTAACTATTTCATTCAATCTTCAAAATTTCAGCTTTGTTAAAATGACGTAGGTATGGGGGGCTCTGGGATCTCGGTCTAACACTGTCAAGATTGAAGTACAAGACGTCGATTAATTTAACTAGCGGTTCACCCGCCTTTTTTCCCGCTTGAACTACACGATTTCCAATACCTTGTGATTACATTATCATTATAACATAAGGTTTTTATGTGTGTTAATTCTGTTGACTTTTGTTGCTTTTCGCAGGACTCAATTAATATATTTTTTATGTTTTTCGTATATAAAATTGACTTTTGTCTCTCTTTCTCTTTTATTGTATGTATTTATAGATATATAGATATGGCGTAATCATATGCTGCATTCTCATCGATTAATTGATCCATTGAACAACGTGTACTTTATATTAATCCCACAATATTCAATATTATTCAGATTATTCATTACAGTACTTTACTGTATAAGCAAAAAAATATATAAAAAAAAAATAGTATTCTGTCTTGTCACACGACTACGTTCACGTTCTAAATAATTATTTTTGGGTAGCGGTAATTTGTAAAAATCTCCCTACAGAGATGCTAACAACATAAATAAGTTGTAACAAGCGTATAAAAATTTCGACGTAGCTTGATGAGAACGTATGGCTCAGTGGTCAGAGCTCCTGGTCGGTTTCCAGGAGGCGCGGATTCGAGTCCCGCTACGTCAAATATTTTGAGAACGTATGGCTCAGTGGTCAGAGCGCCTGATCGGTTTGCAGGAGGCGCGGGTTCGAGTCCCGCTACGTTCAAATTTTTATATAAGTATATGGCTTAGTTGGTCAGAGCGCTTGGACGGTTTCCAAAAAGAAAATTTGAACGTGAGGCGGGTCAAATACTGTTACGTTCAAATTTTTATACGTCTTCTTAATAAGTACAAAACATGTATATATTTTTGAGAAATTGAATACATCTACTTTTGTTCAATTTTCCTGTTCATATAACTGGAACTCATTTGTCACGCAATATAACGATGCACTAGGCATATTCATTGCCTAGACATCACACGAGCTTCGCGTGGCTCTTATCCTACTACGAACACTCCACAATTTGTGATAGTTTACCTCTTTAAAATATTTATAGGTAGGGGAGAGGGGGGCACATTCGAACGATTTTTAAACTTTGTGTCATATCTAAAAATTCTACAATTTTTAACTTCTTTGCTATTTCACAATGCTTAGTCCAACTATTGTGCCACACATAGCGAGCAATATGGTTTCACAAAAGGCAAGTCCACTACAGATGCGGGTGCAGCACTCCTCAAGCACATTTATGACGCATGGGAGAAGTCACAAAATGCAATTGGAGTGTTTTGTGATTTATCCAAAGCCTTTGATTGTGTAGACCATGAAACTCTGTTATTAAAACTTTATCATTATGGTATACAGGATACTGCCCTTGATCTTATTGCCTCATATCTAAGCGAAATAATCCAGAAAGTTAGTATAAATAATGTAAAATCATCTGGATCTCCTCTAAGGATGGGCGTTCCACAAGGATCTATACTTGGTCCCCTTTTATTTCTTCTTTATATTAATGATCTGCCTTTTTATGCAAAGAACCTATGTGATATTGTACTCTTCGCAGATGATACCTCTTTAATATTTAAGGTAGACAGAAATAAAACAAACTATGACGAAGTGAATAGTGCATTATCGCATATTCTTT
>JAATLQ010034929.1:0-25575 GCA_013421005.1 Heliconius erato x Heliconius himera | reverse complement strand
GCTTAGAAGATCACGATGCCAAACGCCAATTACGGAAGACTCAACTCAAACCCTCCTACACCTATACATATAACGATGCTGGCCAACTGTACTGTGCGTCCTGTAAACGGATTTTCAAAACCAAATTCGGCTTAGCGAGTCACATAAGAGCCCATCAAAATAAAGTAAAATAAAGTGTCACATGCAAGGAGTCGCCATCGCCGAAATCGGTGTGGATATATATATATATATATATATATATATATATACAGGATTCTTGGATCTAACCAGGCACAGTTAAATGTTAGAAAATATACAACACATATTGTTATGACACAGTCTACTTAGAAAAATATAAAAATTGCACGAACAAAAAATTATACATCAAAAATGAGTAAAAAAACATTATTAAAAAATCGAATTCGCGTTGCTAGCCTATCTGGCTTTTACCAATTTCGTATCAAAACGATTTTTTGTTTATACTTACGACGACTCCGTTTGCGTAATAAAGTTTTCAAATTATCTATCTCGAGTCAATATTGCTGGAGTTGTATAAGATTAATCTATTTCATAGTTAAATAAGTAAAATATCTTTGACAAACTTTACTAATGAAATACTCAAATCGGCGATCGATGTGGCTATTATTAACCGAATACTATTAAAGTGAATTTAAGAATGTATTAATTATCGTTGCTGTTCAAAAAAATCTAAGTTAATTAATTTAAACGGAAATCAAAATTAATAAGGTACTTCCAGTAAACCCAGAATTATGAAATTTGGCAACTAGCATCTACAGGTAGTATTAGTTCAGGAAAATATCTGAAAACTCTATATTTGTGGTTAAATCCTAAAAAATAATAGCATTAAGAGAGCAAAATTTAGTATTAAAGCCTTTTTTAAACATTGTAACCGCCGCTAGTAAGTTAATTAAGTAAATTTCTAATTTTTTATAGAGACGCTGCGCTGTCTTATTTATAAAAAAAATATAGAACGAAATAATAATATTAAAGGGTTTTTCAAAAGAAAATATTTATTACAAAAGCTTTTAACTAAACAGTCGAAGTAACCTTTCAAACACTCGATAATTTTATTTATAAAATTCCTTTATCTTGACTCTACAGTTGAAGAAGAAATTAAAATAAACTAGCACAAACAAATATAATACGAGCTACAGCTATATCGTTTAGATGAGAAACGTAAATAAACCAAAGGGCTGAAACAACAATGTCGGACATTAAACTCACTAAATATCAATAAACATTGTTTATTCAGAAATAAGGCAAATTCTGATTATATTATGTTAAACAGATATATTTCTTTATGTAAATAATTTAATTAATAATTAATTAAACCATTAAATGTGACATTCTGAATACGCAATAAATAAAAAAAACTAGTTCCCGCCATTTTTCAGATGTTTTTACTTTATTATAGCCACGCAGCAAAAATGGAAAGAGCTTGGCTGGGATGTGTTGATGCATCCTCCGTACAACCCTGACCTTGCTCCATCGGATGTCCACCTGTTTCGGTCATTGCAAAACTCTTTAGGAAGCATAAATAAAGCTAACCTCACAAACAAAAGAACACTGTAAACACAACCTGTCAGATTTTTTTAATCAAAAATCTCAAAATTTCTACAGGAATAGGATTATGGCAAGTTATCGATCAAAACAGCACAACTATATTATAAATAAATAAAAAATTATACCTATAAAAAAATATTTTCCTTTGTATAACGAAGAATACGAAAATACTTTGGCCCCGATCTTATATTATAAAAATTATGATATTATGATTAAACTTATGGTTTTTTTACATTATGCAATAGATTTTCTAAGTTGATTCGCTTATAGCCTTCAACATGTATATTAAAGGGAAAGTTGCGATGAAAGCTGTAACATATAGAAGTTTATAGTGATTCCTCGCAGGCTACGTTGTACTTTGATTGTGATAAAAATGTATGAATCTCTTCTATATCCTTTTAGCCTCTTTTATTGGAATTGAACAGAATGTGTGATTTTCTTAATAGGTTCAACGAATTTTATTTGAAAGGAATTGAAAAATACTATTTTAACTCTTTTAACGTGATATTCTATACGAAGGGTGCAAAATTTATATTTTATAAAAATAATTTTAAAGATTTAACGTAGCGGGAATCGAACCTGAATACGTTAAACAATGCAGCATGCATACCTCATCCGCCTCCTCAGTTGTTATCAACCTCTTCATACATGCCACGGTAGGAATTACTGGCAAACTGTTGATTGGCGATTCATATTTACATTTTTTTGTAATTATAAATTTAAAATAATCATTATTTATGTTAAATAATTCTATATCAACGAATAAAACAACAATTAAGTCTCTTCACTCAGATAGAGAACAATAAACAAGACATTATTTTGATTTGTTACATCGTAAAGAAAAACGCTATAGATCATATTTTGATACTCGTTAAAAGAACATCTGGATTCAGTGATTGGAGTCCGATCAAAGTATGGAAAAAAACAGAATATAAACGCAAACGTAAACAAATTATATAAACAAACGATGTGGAATGACCATGTGCTTTGACGATAGGCATAGAGGCATACTATTTTTCAGTTTAATTCAAATATTGGTTTCGCACTCAATTTTGAGCTTGCTTGAAAATCGACGGCCGTTCCATTTTTAGGCATGCTACCTGCAGCGCGGGAAGAAAAAGGCGTGCTTTAATCGCGTGTGAATATATTTGCTTATTGAGCATGCTAGTTTTGATCAAGAGCTCGCGGCGGTGCGCGTGCACAATTTCTCTGTAAAACCGACCCTCTGGGGTGATGGAAAAACTCTATAATTTGTTATTTTATATCGGAACAATGAGTGAATATGTACTCCTTCTTGTTTTCTTTCTTGATAAAAGTTTTGGGATACATTGCATTGCAATCAAACTGATTATTTTATTTAGTTTTGTAAAGAGGGCCATAGAGAGGTTGGGTGGTTTTTCACATTTCACCACCTGCACTGCAACAGTGGCAGAGAATTTGATAGAATTTCGAAGTTTCCAGCCCGCGCTTAAAGAGTATATAAATTCCATTATTTGCTTTGAGCACCCTTATACAAGAGAATTCTTAAGAAAGCATAAGCAAATTTGTCAACAACAACAAGCGTGCTACTCAATAGCACGCACGTTTCAAGCATGCTAATAAGTGTACCATTTATTGAGTATGTGTAACTGTAGCTTAAAATGGCACAACCAAAATTAAATAAAGTAGATACATAACCGACAGTTTCTTTTTTTCCCTTAACCCTTCTTACTTTGACAGTGTCGCAGCTTCGGAAAAAATTGGATAAATGAAAATAATTCGTTACTCCGAGTCTGGATTAAATTGGCAACGATCGGAATATCACACACTGTCCTTTGTACATTTCTTAACATTTGATACAGCGAGTGTCTCAACAATTAACAAAAACGAGATTTTATCGGAATGTATTTATGTAGGAAGCTCAATTAGTTAGAACTATCACTTCATGTATTATTTGTATGGTGATATTGAATGTAATAATGCATAAAATTGCCCGCATAAAATATTAGCTGTAATCGAATCTACTGACTAAGTAATAAATTATTATAATTTACGAGTAGGTGGCAACGGCAGCTGCTGCGATGATACTAGATCGCTGGTTAAATATAGGCTATATGGAAATGTACGTTATATATTATAATGTTAATACTTTTTGTTAGTGACTTCGTCTAGAAGTAAAATAAAAAAATATATATTTTAAGCTATAGGAATAATCATGTGTTTTTGAGCTCGACATAATATCAAGTATTTTATTACTAAGTTAAGATAAATAAGTCGAGATGAAATGTTATCAAAAAGAATGATTTGTCTTTGATAATTTAAAATGTATATCAAATCAAATGAGCTTCACGCAGAATTTCCCATATGTGTATATTGTGTATACAAAGACCTAGTGTTAATTCACTCCGTGAGACTCCAGAACTCCAGACTCCAGAATTGGTGCAGCCAATTCTTTTGAGTGGAAATCGAATCCACAATCGTCACGTTTGCAGTTAAAGGTTGAAACTCAACATTTTTAAAATTACTATAACAAATTTACAGGTAATAATCTATCTATATATATAAAAGGACTTGTGCTGACTGACTGAGGTAAGACGCACGCAGAGCCGTAACCGCTGATGGTAGGAACGTGAAATTTGGGCAGATGTTTATTTTCATATTCTGGACATCCACTAAGAAGGGAATTTGAAAAATTTTAAACCTAAAGGGATGAAATAGGGGTTGAAAGTTTGTATGGAAGCGGGCGAAGCCGCGCGCGCCCTCTAGTAACATAATATAAAGCCAACAACCCACCAAATCGGTTTAACAAAACCGTAATATCTCAAAAGGCGTGACATTATTATTTTATACGCCAATAAGGGGAACGATATCTATAATAAAGCAAGTAACACCATAAAATTAAAGGTGTTTGACCTTTCGTTATCGGCTGTATCCAATTTTAGGTGACGTAAAATTCCCGTCACAATGAACATTTAAGAACTCTTTTAATGTTAGAATAAGTATTAAGTAACAAGGTCTATAGTATTTTTTTGTAGTGGAAAATGGAAAATAATATTAATATTTTTTTACGTTCTTAAAGTGCGTGTGGAATACACACTTTAGAAAGGAAAATAAATTAAAAACAAGGTAAAAATTATTTAACGTAGCTAGACTTGAATCCTCTATTACAGTGTCACTAATCTCTAGATTTGATAGATATGTGGAACAGTCGAAGATTGACGTAAGAGATAGATTATTAATATTGGGCGTAAGCCCATACAATTCTATCTCAATTTTTTAAAATACACGACTAATGACATTATACTTTTTTATAAATAAAAAAAGTACAATGTCAATATATACATACAAAAGGCCATCGTGGCACTTTGAAAATGTATCTGACTCTACACACGGTGGGTTCGATTCCCACTCGGAATAATGAAATATTTTTAGAATTAAGTGTAACAGTGTGTTTTAAGAATTAAGTAGGTTTTTAATTTGTCTACTTTACATTATGAGAGAAATAAAAAAATATTTATAAAGACAAAAACCCCGACTGCATAGAACTAACAAGAAAATAAACACGCCCAATGGTTTATTAGGATTAACAGTCGGGACCTATAAGTAATTCTTATTCTATTAAGCTCTTGAATTTGATACCCATATTATGGTATTCAAAACGAAAAATTTTTTTTCACTAAGTCCAATGGCATCCGACAGCCGCCATGATTGTTTTTTTTAACGTCACCTATCTATGAACACTTAGGCTGCTAATACAAATCTAACGATACCTCAATTATGTAAATCCGTTCAGCGGTTCTGGAAATATGAGGTAATAAAGAATATTACATAAAAACATAACCCTTCCTTAGCAGTCGGGAATAACTGAAATTTAAAAAAATACGCACAAGGCAGACCTATTTCTCAAACGCAATCTCCTCAAAGTACTTTTATTGTGCTCTGTATGTACACGAAATCTCAAAAATATTCTTGACGTAATAATGTATGTATACAAATAGTTTTACTTATTTTTTACATTTTCAAAAGTGTTATTCCTCGCTTAGGAAAAGAAAAAAAAAGAATTGACAATAAAAAAATATAAGCATTTAATCTTACGAGATAACGAGACAAAAACCTAATGTGTAATTAAAAATCATCTCTCAAGAAAGGGTATCTAACTGATTTTGATTTGACTTGATTTCGACTTGTTAACTGATATCAGTCCCTTAATTTAGGGTAAGGTTACTAATGAAGGTAGCGTTGGCTTATATATCGTGTTAATTTTTTTCATTTTACCGTCAACCTTACTAAGTGATGGACGTGATTAAACACTAGTGTGTATAAATCTTCAATCGTAGTTGGATGACTTAAATTATTGAATTTACTGTATGATTCTGTGCGGTGATAATAGAAGTAATAATTTACATATATGTCAGTGCCATTAACTGTGTAAGGAGTGAATTTCGTCTTTTTTGGTATGTCGACGTTTTTAACTTAATCTTTCAATTTTAGACCTAGGCAACTTCTTTCCATTCTTCTCTGGGTAGTCTGACTTTTATTTCTGATTTTGACGTCATTTCTAATTTTTGACGTCAAAAAACTTTTGACGTCGGGTCCAATTTTGGCACCCGTAGGTGAGGCATGGTAATATTGTTGTATTCATTACTATTTTCTTGGTCGGCAGAGGAAGTTGAGATTAATTTTTTTTCTTATGGTTCCAGAACTTTTTCCAGGTAATTGTTACTCGTCGGTTTATTTCTTCACTGTTTCTTTCTTTACTGAGAGACATGTGTTTGCCTATTTATATACCTATAGCTTTTTACTCAAGAGGAGTGCTATTCACTAATGGGCCGATGGGCGTTTCACTGCGGTTCGTCATAACTTTTGTTTTTTCTAGGTTCATATCTAATCAAATTTTCATGCTGGCCTGGTTTAAGTTGTTAACTAATAATACATTCAAAATACGAAAATACTTTTGCCCCGACCTATTAGATTCATTTAATATAGCCTAAGTAAATGTAGTAATAAGACACTCCGTTCTCTTTTATTCATCCAATTAAATCAAGAAAAAGTAATTTAAATATAAATTAATCTTAGCTTTAATATTTTGAAATATTAAACGCATCAGTTGTGCATTTGAATCCCATTCAGGAGAATGAAATATTTAATATTTTCATTTTCCTTCCTCTGTTATCGAGGCAAAGTGTGGCGTTGAGTTCCGCCACCCACCCAAAGCCGAATTTTGCTACAAATGGGAAACGAAAATATCTTAGACACTACACTGACACTAGATTTCCAAGTTCCCCCTGCTTAAGCAAAAAAAACTATTGCGTACTATCAGAAACTTTTCCAGTATACCATAATTATTTTATGTCTAAATTACATGAGTAATAACAAAGAAAAGATGATTCCAGTCCCTGTGTAAAACATGTTAATTTTATTATTTATCAATATACTCAGTGTACTGGCACACCTCGACCAACGACTTGTCAGATGCGTAGTTGTTTGGCCATTAGCACGATTATGTGTTTTAGCGATACACTGTTTATAATAATAATTAATTTTAGACGTCGTAGAGTTTTAGATTGATGATTTGTTTAACGCTGTATTTCGAGGGAACCTGGGAGCCCAGTGTTAAGATACTAAGTTCTTATTAAGACACGTTCCCTACTTTCCAGTTTCCAGAATTTGGAGACGTTGTGTGTTAAGTGGCAGAACTCAGCGACGGGCTTTGTCTCGAACTACGAGCGACGAAATGAAAAGATTAGTTAACATTTATTATTGACATATTACATATCTATTATTCAATATCAATTTATCTGCACGGGGTGTAACTCGATCGATGATAGATCTACGGTGGTTATATAATACTTAGATCATAGGTCTTTATTAGTCTATTTCATTTTGACATTTTGACGTGAATACGTTTATAAATTTGCTACCAAACGGGGGCAATCCAAGAAATCTAATGATAACAAAATTGGGCATACAGTTTGGCCTTATAGTTTCGATACTAGCCTCTGCATCTAAAATAAAATTATACCAGGATAGCTAAAGAATCGAAGATTAATTACAATAAATGAGAACAGTGGGGGAAGCGACGCCATTTTGAGGTTATTTTGCTGCGTATCAAGATTTGCAATTAGTAAAACTTTTGACTCAGGGAAGCTAGAAAATTGATTTAATTTTATTCATCAGCTATCATCAGAATCTATCGAGTAAATAAAACATTATTTTAAAAAAATGTGTGAAGTCAATTATAAGGTGTTTCAATAAAATAATATAACCAAAACTATATTTTGTCGGCCTATACGCGTCCAAAAGCCAACACCAACAATAAACAAATAAAACGCACAAAATTACGCCAAACACAATTGTTATATTTCCTGAAGAAATTATATACACTATTTTATTGACATAAAATTTCTACATAAATTAAAAATTAAAATAAAATTAATTTTGTTTTAAAATTTCTACATTTTGTTTCATATTGATATTAAATTAATTTCTATCTATGAATATCAACAATAATTAATAAATTCTTAAATTCACTATCATAGTATTGGGTTAATAATATCACATCGATAGCTGATTTCAATATTTCATAACTAAAGTTCGCCAAAGATATTTCAGCTTTGCTAAAATAACGTAGGTCTGGTGACCCTGAGATCTCAGTCTATGACTTAATACATAATGTCTTGCATCCGACCGGAGAGTGGAGATCAGAGTGTCTCAACACTAGAGTCACTCTTAACCTTAGCGAAGCAAAGAATTTTTTTTACACTAATAATATGATTATAGAATAAAGATTTATTGTGAACTAGAGCCTGAAAGTAGTCGATACTTACGTAATATAGGGGTAAATAAGTCATCTTTATTTACCCAATTACTGCCGAAGTAAGCACCATCCAAATTTCATTCCTAATAGCCCAAAATACCTGGATATACTCTTTATTTTCACTCATATTTGAAAGGACAGGCAAAAGTGTTAAAACAATTCCTACTATTTTCATAATTATACTTTCTGTTTTAAAATGTTGTTGATTTTCACGACATAACGCGTTCACACATTATTCCATATAGCAATGGAAGTAAATTATTCCCCCTAAAGGGAATCAAACACAATACAGCTTGACAATCTTCACGTTTACAGTCAAATGTTGGGAACCTCGCCACTTTCCGCCGAGTTCTTTAGGCGTTGTGTTTTGAATAATAATAAGAATATTATACTCATGCGTCACGACGCCCTCTTATTAAATCGATACTTGAATTTGAATAATATTTCATATGAAATATATACTCTTAGTCGACCTTTAAATACTTTCCTTAAATTATAGAATTTCGATATTAGAATTTCTAATAATTTTGACGCACACGACCTTTGAAATCTTCAATCATTGATATTCATATTATTCAATAGGTGATGTGTTTAAAATAAACCTTTTTGGAGTACTTATAATAAAAAGTATCAATTACACGGGATACATTTTTAGGAGTTATAATATGGACTATATAAAATAATATAGAGGTTTTTTCGCTCTTTTTTTTGGCTTCACGCTCTACTCCACACATACGAGTATGCAAAGGGAACCTGGAAATAGAGTGTTAAGACACTCCGTTCCCGTGAAGACACTTCTGTTCCACACTTTCCGCCAAGTTTTTGAGGCATTGTGTGTTGAGTAATTAGTGAGTTTATACTTTAAAGGTAAAGTTTATATTTTATCACGTTTTTATGAACTTTTGGTATATCCTGTAACTAACTATTTATCCATCAACCAATGTAAGAAAATTTTTAAAAATCATCTAGCTTGCTTGAAAATTTGCAAATATATTCGGAAAATATATTATTTGAAATATCATCGGTTCAGAGTGTAAACCTGCTTAAAGCCAATTAAACAATTATTAGGAGAACCACAGACCTTTTTAAAAAAACTATGAGTATATACAAAGGTGTTATCATATTTTTTTTTATAATTTCGAAAATTGATTTGTATTCTTTACTTTATGAAGGTTAATTTTCCATTTTTTTTGCACTCTCGAGTGGTGTAAAGTATACATAACTAAAAAAACAAAAAACAGATTTAGCAGGCTTACACGCTAATCCGACGACACAAAGCGGCTTTGAATACCGCAAACGTTTCGAAAATTTACGGCTTGTGGCAACCGGTGATTTAACATTTGATTTCTTTAGCCTATACTGCTATTTGCAGGATACAGTATAAAGCTAAGCTTTATTTATACATCGTCTGCATCATACATAGGAACACATAATTTCGGGGTCTTGTGATACATTTCTTCGTCTCTCCATTTCACACTTTGGGTAGTTGAATACGAATCGTATTTTGCTTAACCTGTATAGAGATACACACGAAAAACAATATATTTACGTTAAGTAAGATTCAAATTGAAAACCGTCTCGTGATCAGCAACTGTTCACCGAATATATATCCAATATTCTTTAGTATTATTTGTTAATCGTATTTACACATTATATTGAACCAAAACAGTCTTGAAATATCAATTTAAATATCAATTTCTATGAAAATAATCTTAATTAATCCACCTAATTCATTTTCTTGGGACTGACAACTTCACATAAAAGAACCTGCCTATAATGTGATACGAAAACTAATGTATATTTGTATGCTAATAATAGAGTGAAAACGTTTCTTATTTTATATTTACAAGCTTTGATATATTTGGTGAATAAAAAACAAAAAATAAAATATTATAAAATAAATTAAATAACTGCCACAGTAACCGACTATCCAAATTTATTATCTACGGATCTTCTACGTGTTGTACCTATGACCTTACGCAAGCTTTCCAAGATCTTGTTCATTTAAACAAGAGATTCTCGGGAAAAGATAAACATAAAAATATCAATAACTGTTCTTTATTGTGCACTCAAGAAAAGACAAAAAAATGTAATAAAAATATATAAATGTACAAAAGGCAGCCTTATTTCTTAACAGCAATTTCTGCTACTCAGGTTAAGGCAAAGGAAATAATGAATTAAGATAGGGATGGGGAGCAAATAGTATATAAAATATTATAAAATAAATAAGAATGTATTTATTGTACATAACACATAATATTAATAATAAAGTATTGTGTCACTATTATATATTATACACATATAAAAATATATGAGGCGAGTCGCGGCGCAGAGACAAAAGTGTGACTGTATAATCGACTGGTTGTGGGTTCGATCTCCACTCGAGGGAATGAAATATTTATTTACATTTATATTTTCATTTCTTTGCTCTGGTGTGGAGGCAAAGAGCGGCGTTAAGTTCCGCCACTTAATACGCAATGCCTCCAGAACTCGGCGGAAAGTGGGCAACGGTTTGTCTTAACACTAGGTTCCCTCTGTCTACCCTGTAGTGTGCGGGATACAGCGTGAAGCTGATTTGATTTCATTTTATTTTATTTATAAAAATAATACATTACAATTACTATATATACGAAGAAGAAGAAGAATTACTATATATACTATTTGTATGAACGACACGAATGAAATTATGTATATATTCGATTTAAAAACTTTGATAAGTTTTAAGCTATTTTAAAATGAGATTGTGCACTTATAAGAATATAAACAGAAAGAGAAAATTTCATTAAAATCGTAATTAAAATCTCTTAATGGACCGTCCATTCAAATTAATACTTCTGTGATATTTATATAGTCTCTCATCTCAATATTTGATAGAAACAATTAACAAATCTTATACATTCATAAAACTAAATGAAATTCGATAAAATGTTTTTGATATAAAGAATTTCGATTCAATATCGATAAAATATTTTTTCATCACCGTACGTACGGCACCGGACATTTAAATTTAAAATTTTGTTCAATTTTTTCATTGATATTGAATATGATTTTCTAATTTTTATTTCTCCCCTCCTACCTCTATATCTCCCCTTTCTTTCTCATTCTAAACATACAATACGAAACTCACCCATGCCCTATTCACATTTGAACATAATGGCAAATATACTAGGCCCACAACTTTGCGACAATTGTGATATTATTAGTTTTTGTTCTCTTCGCTCACCACCTCCGTAAATGCTTATCGCTTGCTGTAATTATAGAAAAAAATCAGCCAATTGCGAGTCAGATTCGCCTACTGAGGGTTCATTATTTACCTCGAGATTGCGTGGACCTTGATGCTTAGTCCTCCACGTCGGTCTTGACATACGGACGGAGAAAAAGTACTCCTAGAAGTTTTCCGTCTCTTCCGTTTGCGGAACCCTCTACAAAGTTAGTTTTATTCTTTTTGTGTCACAGGACTACAGTAGCTACTATACAAATACTTTACAAAACTGCGTTATCTGTTATTATGCATAGGCAAAGAATATGTGTTGTTATTTCCAATCTCATCCTATCGAGTTAGCTTTACTTTTATCTTTACGATTTATCCCCCCATATAGCCCATTAGGTAACCTAGTGCTTAAACATTTTGTCCTCCAAGACATCATTGCTTGTTGGGCTTGACACTAGTTTTCCTCTGTCATGTGCAGTTTAAAAAGTGAAACTAATATGTTAAATAATTTATGAAATATACTATATAAAAATATAATAGGCTAATTCTTGTTTATAAGTATCATTTAATTCTTAACTTCACGCTGTATCTCTTACATAGCAGGGTAAGCAGATGAAATCTGAGAACCCAGTGTTAAGACTCTCCGGCAGCATATAGACACTTTCGTTCCCCACTTTCCGCCGAATTCTGGATGCATTGTGTGTTGAGTAGCGCAACTTAGTATCACGTTTTGCCTCGTTGCCAGAGCAAAGAATATACAAATATTAAATATATAATTACCCCGAGTGGGAGTGGGAGTCGAATCCACAACTTGCCGCTCTTGCAGCCTCAAAACTGACTGACTTCTTTAAAAAAGCCTTTTTTCAAAATTACTAGGTATAAACACTATATCGATACGAGTTTGGACAAACAGCGTTGGATTTCGAGAGTAAATTGAAACGAAATTGAATAGTGAATTGAGTGAGAATAGCCGTTTGCACAAAACCTCACGACTGTTTCTGTAGTTTCAATCCATTTACGCCCAATATTAATAACCTATCTCCAACGTCAATCTTAGATTGTTTTATATATCTATCCTATCTCTAGATTGGATAGATATATGAAACCATCTAAGATTGACGTTGGAGATAGGTTATTAATATTGGGCGTTAGACTCAATATCATTTCTGTTGTTACATTAATAAGTATTTATAAATCTCTCTCAAGTCTGAGAATGATCTTGAGATACCATTTTTATTATTTGATATATAATATAAGAATGAAAACGGCATCTCAAGATCGATCTCAGACTTGACAGCCGGTTATAAATGTGGAGTGCGAGTTGATTTTATTAAAGATTTTATACAAATTATTCTAAATATTTGTTGTATAATAAGAGACATTTGCTCCAAAATAGCTATAACTATTTTAGTAAACTAAAAATAAATCAAAGTCCTCGTAGCAACACTGTATAGTATTAATAAATCTATTTCTAATAGTAATAATTAATAACATTTTTATCTATAAATTATATGTAAATTTCACATGTAGAAAATTTTTGACCAGTTTGGGCCAACTTTAAACGCGGATTCGATTTCCACTCGAGCATATTTCATATTTTCATTACTTCGCTCTGGTAACGAGGCAAAAGTAGGTTCCCAGGTTCCATACCTACCGTGCTATGTGCAGGACACAACATAAATTAAAAAAAAACATGTTTAATATTATAATTAAAATGTGACGCTGCTCGTTTTATTATACCCATATTCCAAACCACTACTGTAACACTCACTATATTGCAAAAAAGTTATTTTTTACTCGTATGCTTAATGAAAAAATTAATATACGTCAAATTATATATAAAGTGAGTGATACATTATTTCATTCGTTACTTGTACATATTTGGAAGAAAAACAAAAAATCAGCTTCACTCTGTATCCTGGACACATCAAGGTAGGCAGAGGGTACTTAGTGTTAAGACACTCCACACTCGACATTTTCTGTCTAAATTCTTCAAGGCATTGCATGTTGCGTGGTGAAACTCAACGCCGGGTTTTGCCTTGGTTTCAGAACGAAGAAAGGAAAATATTAATAAATAATAATTAATTTCCTGTTGTGGGGACCGAACAAACAAACGTCGCGTTAGTCACACCCTTGTGCTCCTGCGACGACGGCGACGGCCTCACAAATATCGCGTTTGATTCTTATAAACTGAGTTACTATAGTATTTTATATTTCTCCTATATCTAAATAAATCTAAATCAGCATCACGCTGTACCCAGCACACAGCAGGGTAGGCAGAGGGAACCTAGTATTAAGACACACCGTTCCCCACTTTCCACCGAGTTCTGGAGGCATTGCGTGTTGAGTGGCGGAACTCAACGCTGCACGTTGCCTCGACACAAGAGCGAATAAATAAAAATATAAAAGTAAGTTAATATTTTATCTCCTCGAGTGGAGATCGAACCTTGTGGGTTTGAACCAGTCGATTTTACAGTCACACTCTGTGCCGCTGCGCCACGACTGGCCTCACAAATATCGCGTTTAATCCTTATAAACTGAGTTACCATAGTGTTTTATATTTCTTCATTAATTCTTAATGATAACAACATACAACACTTTGTTCGAACATTAACCGAATCCGGAAGGTTAGTACAAGGGGTGGCTTTTGCTTTAATACTAGCCGATAAACGGCAAATGGGCCGCGTAATGTAGGTCAAGTGCCCAAGCATATCTGTGGATAGCCGCATTCCTTGCGGTAATAGCGAGCGAACTTTGCTTTACATGTTTAATTGTTATAGAAAATTTTTAAGATATTACAATTTTAATAAATAAATAAAATAAATCAGCTTCACGCTAATATAAATTACATTTTCTTTATGAAAAATATTATTTAACAATACTGTGATCAAAGCTGAACAAATTCTCACTGTTATAACTAAGTACTTAAATCTTATGGAATTTGGCAGGCACAGGCAAGTAGGCGTATCTTTAGAGCATTTATCACTCCTTATTGTTGGAGTTCGATAGTGATATTTGTATTACATAAAAGTATTCTATATTTATATATTTCATATTTATATCACTTTAAGATTCCCAATGTTAACCCTAGGAAGGCAACAGGGAGGGACCAGTCACTACATAAAAGTGTTCAATGTTTTGTTGGTGTTCTTGGTATTCTTTCTGACGCTTGATCTAGTCTCCAATTGGAGTATATGTAATCATTCGCAAGCTTCTACCTGTTGCGGTAAGTTGCTGTTTTTGTTCAATTTTATAATATTTTTTTTTTCTTTTTCTTATGAATGGCTTAGATTTAGGAGAAGCAAATTCGTCTTTAATCTGCTTCTTTTTACTCACAATGTAATTGATGATGGTGCTTGGATAAAGAAAGAGTGACGTTGTAAGATTATATTAGTGTGAGGCACAAAATTTACGGCACGACTTTCTTAATCTTGGTGTGTTGTTATATTAAAATGAATGTATTGCTATCTAAATTCCATTTATTAATTTTGAAAAAAAAATTACGCTCCAGTAAGTTCCGCCGCATTTCTGTTTATTTTTGGAAACCTAGAGCTAAGCTAACTCTCCGTTCCCCATTAACATTCCAATTCCCACTTTACCTCGTTGCCACAGCGAGAAAATAAAAATGTTAAATATTTTATCGCTCCGAGTGGGAATAGAACCCGCAATTGTCGCGTTTGCAGTCGCAAAGCACACACGCGTAGCACTTTGCGTTCAAGACATTGGGTGTCAAATAGCGGAAATCAACGCCGTAGTTTGACCAGAGGGGGAAAATTTAAATATTTTTTTCCTCCGAGTGGGAATTGAACCGAGAACCACTTCGTTGACAGCTAGATGCTGTCCCACAGCACCACGATGGCCTGAAATCAGTATTTTCCGTTCCTCATTGTAGAAGTATAATACTGTTAAATTGTTTTTTTTTTATTTTTATTTATATATTATATTATATGTATTAGTATGTAAGTACGTATGTATGTATATATGTATTTATGTATATTTTTTAAGTATGAGTTTATGTATGTATATATTGGCCTAAATACTTATCTATGTACATATATTTAAATAACTCATGTACACCGCCTACCGTTCTAACTACTCCTACACTTTAAGGTTGCCTGGAAGAGATCGCTCATAGCGATAAGGCCGCCTGCTGTACATTTTCTTCTAGTTCTTTGTATTTCTTTTATTTATTTATTTTATATCTTTGTGGTGTACAATAAAGCATATTATTATTATTATTATAGTAAACGCAATAAGCTTCTTTCTTTTACAAACATGACAAGGGCCATAAAAGGCATATATTGGTAATATTTTGTAATATCAATAAGATATCTTTTTATAGGCACAACCCAATATTATTAGCTAAAGACCGTAAAAATGTGCTTAAGTCTATTTTATTGGTAATATTATCGTACTTATATAGGTACTTAAACCAAAATGTTTATTTTAATGAAATATATTATTAATAAAAAGTTTTAAAAAAGTTAAAATATAATCAGCTTCACGCTGTATCCCGCATACTGTTGGATGCGGGATACAGCTACAGCTGGGTAGGCAGAGGGAACCTAGTGTTAAGACACACCGTTCCTCACTTTCCGCAGAACTCTGTGGGGAATGGCGTGTTGAGTGGCGGAACTCAACGCCGCGCTTTGCCTCGAAACAGAGCGAAGAAATGAAAATATAATATATATTATATTTAAATCGTTTTCAGTTGCTCCTGGTAAGACAAAGCGGTGTTAAAAAATATTTATATTCAGTTCATTCATTCACATAGAAGAGTGAGATTTTTAAAATAAATAAATTAATCAGCTTCACGCTGTATCCCGCACACAGCATGGTAGGCAGAGGGAACCACCTAGTATTAAGACACTCCGTTCCCCACTTTCTGCCGAATTCTGGAGGTATTGCGTGTTGAGTGGCAGAACTCAACGCCGCGCTTAACCTCGACACCAGAGCCAAGAAATGGAAATATAAATTTAAGTAAATATTTCATCTCCTCGAGTGAGATTTTTATTCCAAAAATAACCAAAATTACAATTTAAATGGATAAACGCTAAATTTGTTGCTACTGTTTCACTTAGACGTGATTTACATAGTGAATGTTGAATGTGTTTATATCTGCATTTTCAATATTTACTGAGACAGATTCGATATAATAACTTATGTTTTAATACAATTGCGACGTATTGCGGCGTAATTCAAGTAATTATTTTTTTATTAGCTTCACGCTATATCCCGCACACTGCAGGGTAGGTAGAGAGAACCCAGTGTTAAGACACTTCGTTCCCTACTTTCTGCCGAATTCTGAAGGCATTGCATGTTGAGTGGCAGAATTCAACGCCGCACTTGTCCTCGACACCAGAGCAAAGAAATGGAAATACATATAAACAAATAATTTCTTTAAAGATTATCTTTATATGAGTTACCACGACTAAGGCCAGTTGTTGTGCAGGGGCACAAGCCAATGTGACTGATTTTGGGTTCGATTCCCACTCGAGGAAATGAAATATTTTATCTTTTCCTTTCCTCGTTCTGCTTAAGACGCAAGCGCAGTGTTCAGCTCTGCCACTCAACGCGCCAAACCTTCAGAACTCGGCGGGGACATCCCGCCGAGAACGGAAGTATCTTAATGTGATCGGAGTATCTTAACTCTTAGTTCCCAGGTTCCCTCTGCTTACTCAGCTAAGTGCGAGATACAGCCTAAAGCTAAAAGACATTGCGTGTGAAGTAGCGCAACTCGACCCCCCGGTTTGTCTATACTACTAGAACAAAATGAAAATAATTATAATTAATTGCTTGGAATTGAAACTGAACCTATAACCATCGTGTCTATAGAGAATTCTGGTCATATTTAATTGTCTGGTGATATTTAATTTAAGTAAGAATCCTGCACATAGTAGGGTAGGCGGAGAGAACCCAGCAGCCTAGATTTTAGATACTCCGTTCTTATTAAGACACTTCCGTCCCTCATTCTCCGCCAAATTCTCGAGGCATCACGTTTTGAGTGGCGAAACTCAAGGTAACGATTTGCATTTGCGTTACCATAGTAAATAAAGGAAAGAAGAAATATAAATATTAAATATTTTATTACTACGAATGAGCATTGCTCCTGTGCCACAATGGCCTCAAGACTAATAAGAAACTTACTTACTAATCTTGAGGCAATTGTGGCACACACCAGATATTAATAAGAAATTATTATTTACCCAAAATATTTCGTTGTATTTAAAACTACTACATTATATGACTTTTACAATTTCCTTCGACATTACAATATTTGCCCGCCCATATTAATTTTTGGTCTGATATATATATTGAAAATTGTCTCGAGCTATGGTTGATATCTTAAAGATATGCTGATATATAACGTAAAAATTGTACATTTAAATCTTGCCCAAAAGTAACTTTCTTTAATATAAACAAATGTTTCAATTGTCAAAATTCTTTGAACTTTTAATAGTACGAAGTTTTTAATCAAATGACTTGACACTACCTCATAGTCAGGACGTTGTGAGCTCCATTTTCCGTCCAAATTTATGACTTTGGTTCAATTGGCACATTATAATGGAACTCAACGCTGCTCTTCATATTACCATTATGTATATATTGGATTATCCATTTTTTCGAGAAATCCCATTGGCTAAATAATTTATTTCACGTTATCGTTTTAACCCATTCTACTTACAGCTAGAATTACCTTAAGCATCCCAAAGCTATTTGTTAAATATAAGTATTCTTTCTTACGAGAATTAGATCGAACTCGTATCCATCCTATGTGTTCAAATACCAACTAGCTGCTGCACAGTGACGTCATTTTCCTCATCAAGAATCACTGAAATCTACATTTTGTACGCCTAGCTCGGAATTTTGCTGTAGATTTAATTCAACTGTATTTTTAGAATTCCATTATAAGATATACCTACATATATATGTATGTATGTATGTATATATATATATATATATATATATATATATATATATATATATATATATATATATATATATATATATATATATATATTATTTAGTATAAATTCTTCTGCTTCGCAAATTGAAGCTGTCCCTTTGTACGTCTGTTCGTAATTTGAATAATGAGGGTTGAATACGGGTCTAGGTTCATTAAGAAATGTCATACGATGAAGTTTTACATAATAAATAGAACATTGACGTTGTCCTTTTTTAACTAAGAATGGTGGAGCTACCACATTTTATGTATTCATATATATATATTTGTTTTAACTGTGTGGATATTGAATATTTAGTTTTATTTTTGCTACACAAAACGTAGCCCATCGTGCTGCAGTAGAGCAGCGTAAAGCATAAACGCAATTTAAAAAATGTGTAAAATAAATAAAAAATATAAAATAAATAGAGAAATATATGATTATATAGGGTACATATTATCATTTTTTCCATAAATTAACTATCTAATACAAAATATATTAATAAGAACACCTAGTTCCGTAGCGTTTGGCGCTCCGTTCTCTCTGACTACCCCGCAAGGGATAAAGCGTGAAGCTAAGTTAAGTTAAGTTAAGTTAATACCTAGTTCCTGATATTAGCGCGTTCAACCTAATATACACTCTTCAACTTTATAGCATTAAGTACTGACAGAGGAACGTTAATATAGCTTACTCTATAAAGAATCTGACCTACAGTATAAAATGTAATATCGTTGCTTCTAGGCTGCAGTTAAAACGATAGTAAAGTCCGGTTAGACGAAAGTTCCTCATAAATCTCACTTCCTTGGCAATTGACCATAATTACATTCTATTACTAAATACCCTCGTTTAGAATAACTGGATAGGTTTTGTGTATTAACTTCAATATTATATTTCTTAAATTATTTTAGTTTTCTCGTCTTGTATTTAAAGTGAGGCGTTGTGTTCCGTCACTAAAGTAAAGTGGAAAACTGAGTGTCTTAACACAAAGCTACCTCTGACCTCTCTGAGGTGTGGTATAGGGATGTAGGTATTTTCTTTTACGTTTTATTGTGGATACTGATATAAAATTTGCGGTAAGAAAAAATCTATTAATACTATTAATGAGTTGTGGTATGTAAACTTATTCTGCCAGTATCTACTATTCTGGTTGTTTTTTTTTTATGGAAAAGACAAGCCATATTAGTGCACGAGTTACCTGATGGCAAGTGACCATTACAGAGAATATTGTCGGCCTAAGCCTCGTTTGTCTTATGTTTGTTGCTATTTTTATTTCGTTGCTTAATTATTTAAAAAATAAATTAATAATGAATTAATATTTAAATATAGAAAACATATTGGTAGAATTTATTTTTGATTTTATTATTGAATCAGGCCAATCGTGGCGCAGAGGCACAAATTGTGACTGCAAAATCGAATGGTTGTGTCTTAGATCCCAATACGAGGAAATCAATTATTTATTTATATTTATATTTTCATTTTTTCGCTCTGGTGTCGAGGCAAATGGCGGCGTTGCGCCACTAAATAGGCAGAGTCTCCAGATTTCGGTAGAAAATGGGGAATGGAGTGTCTTAACACTAAATTCCCTTCAGGCTTTTGCCTTGGTGCCAGAGTGGAGAAATGAAAATAATAAATAAATAATAATTCTTTCCCCCGAGTGGAGATTGAACTCACAAGCGTCGCGTGACAGTCACACCCTCGTTCCCCATACGCCACGACGGCTTCATA
Organism: Heliconius erato x Heliconius himera; assembly: GCA_013421005.1. NCBI lineage: Eukaryota > Metazoa > Arthropoda > Insecta > Lepidoptera > Nymphalidae > Heliconius > Heliconius erato x Heliconius himera. The sequence goes on along the minus strand of JAATLQ010034929.1, from coordinate 5,336 downwards.
AATACGTAACTCTTCCATTTATGGTAACGCCTTGCCACAAGACTTTAAAGTATTCGCTATATAACAAACTCACCCAGTAAAGAATATTTTAACGTAGATCCCCGCGTTCAGGGTTTTTTTTATTACTTTACACTTTATGAAAACCACACGCTATAGTTATGTGAAGAAAATGAGGTTACTCTAATAACTCTAAGTTTCGTTTTTATTATGATTGTGTATATTTCTGGAGGCCAATCGTAGCGCAGGGGCACAAGCATGTAATTGTAAGCGCAATAGGTTGTGGGTTCGACTCCCATCCTAAGGAATGAAGAGGTTTTTATTTTCATTTTTTCGTTCTAGTGTCGCGGTAAAGCGTAGATTTGAGTTCTGCCACTCAACATGTAATGCCTTAAGAATTCAGCGGGGAACGAAAGTTGCTTAAAGAGAACGGAGTGCCTTAAAACTATGTTTGCAGGTTTCCTTTGCGTATCGTGAAATAAATTTCTATATGTTATTTTTTTCTTTTGGTTTATACTTTAGCCGACATATAACAGGATAGGTAGAGAGGACCTATTGTTGAGGAAGTCCTTGGTCCAATTTCTGACCGAATTCAATACATTGCGTGTAGACTGGTGAAATTGAATATCGCTCGTCTTGTACTAGAGCGAGGAATAGAAAATATACTTTTTAAACGATCCAGGACCGTCACGTTTACAGTCAGACGTTGTGCCAATCTGCCACCATGACAACCTCTTAAAAAAACCGGTTAAGTGGTGATAAAATGGTCTTATCTTATGATTACATTGACTTACGAAGCTTGTTTTTTTCTGTGCATTAAGGGAGCATACACATAAGTATTTGGTACTAATTTCAGCTTCATACCTCCATGAATGGTCTCGAAATGACCACCACCAATGACAGACGGACAGACGGACAACAAAGTAATCCTATAAGACGGCCATTTTACCTTTTACCTAACCCTAGAAAGATAGTCTGCTAACATTGAGGCATCCGTTTTATAAATTTTGCTCTCTCTTTTAGTTGCCTTAATAAATAATTAATATCTTATTTTTTTCAATTTTTTATACACATTAATGCACGAACATAGACTACATTACATACATACGTACTACTTGTGCATAGTTTTGTTTGAGTTGGTTTGTGAGTTGTTTTACTTATTTAGAAAACGTATAAAAATTTGAACGTAGCGGGACTCGAACCCGCGCCTCCTGGAAACCGATCAGGCGCTCTGACCACTAAGCCATACGTTCTCATCGAGCTACGTCAAAATTTTTATACGCTTGTTACAACTTATTTATGTTGTTAGCATCTCTGTAGGTGGTCGGTAGTATTTTTCTTTCCTAAGTGTGGAATAACACTATAAAAATATTTAGAAATGTTTTGTATTGTTTATACATTAAACGGAGTGTCTTAACACTAGGTTCCCTCTTCTCATTTTTTTAAAATCAGCTTTACGCTGTATCCCGCACACAGCAGGGAAGGCAGAGAGAACCAAGTGTAGTAGTGAGACACCAGAGCGACGAAATGAAAATATAAATGTAAATAAATAATTCTTTTCCCCGAGTGGGGATCTTACCCACAACCAGTCGATTTTATAGTCTCACTTGTGCCCCTGCGCCACGACTGGCCTACCTATTTTTTATTTATTTAAATATAATTATCTTTTACGTACATAAAAACATTACAACCTTAAAAATTAAAATAATATTGTGCAGATATACTTTATTTAGATAGATATTTTTTATTTTAGATTTGGGTTCTTAAATACATATAGGACAATTTCTATATGTATTTAAGAAACCAACAAATCTTATAGCTTGATAGAAACCGAAAGCTGAAAAAGTTATCCACTTAATACTCATTCACCGAAAGTTACTTAGAAAGTAAAGTTTAAGTTTATTTGAGGGATAGAGACCAAACAGTCCATACAAATATTTGATAGGGAGTGCTTAATTGAGTTCTTCTTTATAGAGAAAATGTCGAAAATGCTTATTATATAATAGTACTTTAGGAAACTTTAAAATCTTTAATAATGTGTGGATTCTATGACAAGTTTACTTGGACGAAAGGTATTAGGACTGCCGACAAAAGCTCTATTCTCCCATATAAGTATATGACACCCTATTTCATAGTCGTATGTAGCGATAGGATTTAATTAATAATAATTATGTGTTTTTGAAACCGTTGTGGCACAGGGATACAAGCGTGCGACTGTAAACGCAACGGTTAATGGTTTGATTCTTACTCGAGGGATGAATTACCGCCACTCATGTCTTAATGGGAAACTGAGTGTTTTAATACTAGCTTCCTCTGCCTATCCTGCTATGTACATAACAAAGCGTGAAGCGAAAAAATGTATTTTTGAAGCGAAAAAGAAAAAGTGAAAAAGCGAAAAAAAAAAGTGAAAAAAGGTATTTTTGAAGCTATTGTAATGCAGACAACGTCTGACTGTAAAAACTTTGGTTCTAAGTTATGCTTCCTAGCTATAATTTTTTAAAGTATGTCTCGGGAGTATTATTAATTATTCATTTACTATTGATTTATTGTATTTAGACAACATGTGACGCCAGCATCAGCTTAATTGCAAAGTAAAAGGGCTGAACGTGATAAGCGAATTGACGTATATTCTGCAAAATTAATGGAGATAAAGCTTCTCGGTGAAGACTGATACGAATTATGCGGCTATAAAGAATCTCTACTGCACTTATAATTCTATTTCTTCTATTATCTGCTATTTTTACCTTCAATCATCTCACGTTTTTATTTCAGGATTACATTAAGAGAAGTTAGTGTTAAAGACAACCTAAAATTAGGATATTTCTACATATATTAGGAACAATTCCTATTCATACTATGGAAACGTAAAGTATTTTCATATTTACATTCTTCGGAATGGGGATAGAATCCATGATGATTAGATACCAAACCTACTACATGCCAGAATTTGTCACCAAAAAGGATATAACAGTGAAATGCAAACCATACACAAAAGTAATATCATCCCGTTACATTATATTAAACGAACTCTCCATTGTCATAATATGGCTCTCAGAGAGTTAGAAAGCAATGCGATATATCACCAAGTCCCTTTCAACCCACCAATGTGAAGTCTCTAAGTATGATTAAACTTTTTCTACATATTGTAAGGAAATATAATGCCTTACAGGCAAATTATCATTTTATTTTTGTATCAATTTTTAAATTTCAGGGTAGGTATAGTAAACCCGGAAACCTAGTGTTGAGACACTCCGCTTATTCACAAGATCGCCTTTTGTGTATATACATATTTTTTTTTTATTTTTTTTTTTAATTAAGTAACTCCTTCTAGCTACTGTGTGGCAGGCACCATGCCTACCAAACTACAATGGACGACGACGGTGTGATAGCTGTACTTGGCTTAACTATTCTTCTGTAGAACAGAAAAGAGATCGCACTGAATGGTCTAAACGCTGTTTATTGAACAAAAAACATTTATCCCTAGTAAATTTGATAAATGAATTGAGATTTACACCAATATCAAATCAAAATCAAAAATTATTTACCAATGGATGAAAATTTTATTTGAAATTATTAATAACTAGGAACTGTGGCAGGGAAGCTCGCCGGACGCCACACACGCTCGGTTAAGCAAAACCGAGCGGTATAAATAAAAATAAAATAAATCAGCTTCACCCTGTATCCCGCACACAGCAGAGCAGGCAGAGGGAACCTAGTGTTAAGACACTCCGTTCCCCACTTTCTGCTGAATTCTGGAGGCATTGCGTGTTGAGTGGCAGAACTCAACGCCGCGCTTTGCTTCGACACCAGAGCGAAGAAATGGAAATATACATTTAAGTAAATATTTCATTTCCTCGAGTAGGGATCGAATCCACAACCAGTCGATTTACAATCACACTTTGTGCCTCTGCGCATTGAAACTATTAATAGCTGAGAACTGTGGCAGGCGAGCTCACCGGTCGAGACACACGCTCGGTTAAGCTCGTGCGCAAGCAAAACCGAGCGGTATAAAATATCAATTTTGATATTTGCTCGGTTGCCTGTACATGCACTGATAACTGTATAGTTTTATCACATATACGCTAGGGTTTGTCTGTCGGTTACGCATACAAGGTTAAAAAGACTTGAGATCCTACAGTCAAACTCATGAACAGTCTTGTAGGACATAGCATGATTTCCTATGTATCTTCTAGTGTAATAATAAATAAAAAAAAATCATTATGCAAAATCAAACGTGTATGACCTCCATAAGCGTGACAGTCAATACAACCACACGATCTTATGTTTAATTTTGAGATTCTTAGAGATTCTTGACAGATGGACAAAAAAATTACCGTATAAAAGTTTACTTTTACCTTTTTTATATACGGAACCCTAAATAGTATGTTAATATATCTTTTTTGTTTCAACGAATACGAAGCCTTAATAAAACAAGAACAGCGCAAAATAAATACGATTGTCAAATAAAGAAGAACGATATGATTTATGTCTTATAAATAAATTTTATATATTAAGTCAAGGAAAAAGTAGATTTATGTTACATTCATCATTTTTGCAAACTCGTTTTACGTTATTGACGGAAAATATAACGACGAATACGCAAAATCAAAACATTATAATAAACTAATTTTGTAGTGATTATTTTCTTTCTTTTTTTTAGTTTTTTTTTAAAATACCTATAATTTTGTGTTTTCCTTTATTTCTATAGTAAATTCTTAATTTGTACCAAATTTAGTAGCTGTAGTACCCTATAGGCTTATTTAGTTTAGTAGCTGTAGTACCCTATAGGCTTATTTAGTTTAGTAGCTGTAGTATATAGCCCTATAGGCTTATATTACGCGGATATTTTCATAGAAATTGCAGCACAATCGATGCATAAATGCTCTCAATGCAAATTGCATTCGATGACATTGACTTACGCCCAATATTATTATACTAGCGACCCACTCGCGGCTTCGCCCGCTTAAACTACTGAATTATTTATCTAATATACTGAATTGCGTTCCTTAAACAAACGACACAAACAACAGAATACTTAAGTGGTAAAAATCATAAACAACGTAATAAGTAGTCTACCTATTATTCTTTTATGTAAACATATTTAAACGAAAGATTGATGAACGAAAGATTGATGATTGATGATTATTTAAAGAGCTCCAAAATATGTGCAATTGTTTCTAAACTTACTTTACTAAAGAGCTAGCATTGAAGCATTCTCTAGTCCAGCTCCTTTCTTCTGGCGCTGGGAAACGGCATCAAGGCCATCTGGCCGTGATCTCGATAGGCAACCATCAATATGGGTGCATCGTTAGGGGGCCCTTTGGCCCTAGGACTGTGTA
>JAATLQ010034928.1:7437-25567 GCA_013421005.1 Heliconius erato x Heliconius himera | reverse complement strand
ACGCCTTGGGAATGAAATGCTCGCTCCAGTCTATTTCAAAGTATCATTGTCAGAAACGTTGAAATGTGATTTTGTTTTGATTTTAAAAAAATAAGTCCCGCTGAGTTTCTTGCGCCGGTTCTTCTCAGGTCTGAGGCATTAATTTTAGTGAACTGGTGGTAAATTATTTGACGTTCAAAAAGTGAAGCATGTAACTTCTTATTTTGAATAAAATTATTTGACTTTGACTTTGACTTTGACTTTATTTGACAGCAAACCCGTAGTTCGGCAACAGAACAGCAGTTCGGCATTATACCACGCTACGTCGGCGTTATTATTTAACAACACATTTATAAAACTCATAAAGGTCAACTAAAAACTGTCTTTAATTAAGTCCATTTTTTATTATAAAAAAAAAACAAAAAAAAAACAGCAAGCGGACAGTTAAACTTTACCACTTAATAAACTTTAATCGCCGCCTCTTAAGCACTAATCTCAGGTTTAAAACCCAAAGCGGAGTCACGACCACGCTATCAGCGGGTAATGGCTATGAAATGCACCCGTATTTTTACAACACGAGCGAGCGGAATTAAAATCACGACTCGCCACCAAAAGATAACCCCGTACTGTTAATCTATAGAGGCTTTTAGATATTAAATTTAACTGTAATGGTTGGAACACGATTTTATAGTTTTGTTATAAATTTTATTGTATGAAACGTAGAAATGTGATTTCTATGAGCCAAGTTCTTACAAAACATTCGAATTCACCATACACGTCTACTTAAAATTCTAATATTAGAACAGAAAGGCAGACAAATATTAAATTAGCATATTCCACTCTACTTACCATAACATCAAGATAAAATAACAAGATCAAAAGAGCATATTTTTTTATTTAAAAAAATCACCGAAAACTAAATTACATATTATTGTTATCTTAACAAAATTTAACCAAAAATAGAAGTCAACGTCCGTATAATATCCACGTTTCGTCGTTCAGTCCTCGTAGTACGGGTGTATCTTGGGGCCGATCTTAAAGACCTGTTGCTATCCTGGTGGAGGCCGTTAACGTGGATGCGAGCGGGAACCACTGGCTGAGCTAAAACGCCACAGGTATCAACATACAGTAATAAATGTCGTTGAATCGTGGTTGAGCAAACGTAAAATGATAAATATGTATTTAATATACTCTCGTGTTTATGTATTTTTAAAGGGAATTCTAGTGAGTTATATTATGTTCCGAGTTGTCGAATTAGTTCTAATATTTTAATTTTAAATAAACTATAAACTAATTAATAAAAGTGTAATAGTGTAGTATAAACTAACTAATAAATTTTTTTATCGTCTATATATTTATTTACTAGTAGGTACCCATATTTGCTATACAATATTTTTGATAGCTTCACACTGTATCCCGCACATAGCAGTGTAGGCAGAGGGAACCTGGGAACCTAATGTTAAGAGACTCCGTTCCCATTAAAGCACTTCCGTTCTTCATTTTTCGCTGAATTCTGAAAAACCTAAATAGATCGAGGAAACAATAATAATAGACATACATATATTTCTAAAAAATATATGTATATATTATTCACTGCGTTTCATTTATTTAAATTTATTAAATTTTATATATTTTTATTATTTTATAAGAAATATAAAAGAAATAAAAACCAAAGCGGCTTCCTATTATAAATATTCATAATAAAATAAAAAAACCACTAAGGCAGAAACTTGCATAACATGTTTACCACGCACATCTATTTTCATTCGTCCTTTTATTTATGCGTGACCTACAAACAATACTGCCGATTGATTTTCTTTTTTATATTATATAATATAATATATATATATATATATACATAAAACACAGGTATGGATGAACAACCTGGAATTAAAAAATATCCTACGTCTAAACTGTTGAGGTATCTTGATTAATTTATTTAGGTAAGGATTTAAAATATTTTACCACTATATGCTGTTTTCGTAAACTTCCATCCTGTATATATATATATATCTTTTTATTATTTATAACATTTTTGAAGCAGTTTAAGCGTCATCGCAGATTGCCTGCGAGCGCAATGGTTATGGGTAATATTCCCAATCGGGGGAATTAAATATTTAATATTTTCATTCTCTTCGCTCTGGTAACGCGGCAAAGCGCGGCGTTAAGTTTCTCTAATGACTCCCATAACTCATTTGATCGACTCGAGTGGAGAACGGAAATGTTTTAATACTTCCCCGGAACGGAAATGTTTAAAAACAAAATATATTATTTTTATATTTTTAATTACATTGAATCATTTCAAAAAATATTAATTTATTTTAAATTACATAATACCAAAAAAAAAACAAATAAAATTAAAGACATTATCACAAGCATCGAAATAAAAATACGAGGCGAAGCAAAAATTTTATTTTTTCAGTATCTTAGCAAAATTATCTATATAGTTAATAAAGCAAGTAGGCCATCATTGTAATTGAATTTACATATTAATCTGTGTTCAATTTTCATACATTTATTTGTAGTAAAATATTGGTAATACTAAAATTGTTAAGATTTCTAAAAAAAAATTCAAAATATCAAAAAATTAAAAATCTCTAACAATATAATAAAAAAATATATTACTACAATAAAAAAAAACCACTTCACCCCCAAAACTTTAAACCTTGTACAACACCCGAACTGCCAGTCCCGACTGTTATATCTATCAATATCAATAAAATATCTAAAACTGCTACTAATTTATACAAAAAAAACTACAGCAATTACAGTATAGCAACGATCGTTTATATAGTTCCGCCTTTTCTCATAATTAACTATCGTTGTGAGTACCGCCGTCCAATTGATGTCATTATGCAAGCGGCTTGCGGTTGTAAAATATTTAATGTAATTTAAATCTTATTTATAAAAAAATAAAGTTGTAAATTCAACGCGACCATGTTGTGGTCGACGGGTACACCACAGACGGTGCGAACTGAATACTGAACGCTACAAAATTTCTATTTAACGAATTACAAACGTTGCAATTGCTTTGGAAAGATGGTTTTTGTGCAACGCAGAAGGCTTTTGAATGTCAATGTGGATGTTATTTTATGTCTTGATATAAATTTCAAATAAATTTTATATTTTTACTCACAAACAGTACCAGTTTCACGCTGTGTCACCTGTTCCTGTAGCACACTGGTTCCCAACCAGTGGTCCGCAGAAGCCTAAATATGGTCCGCGAACGATTTTAATTTTATGACTGGGGATGGTGAGGCGAAGTTTCTGTTTGAATATCACAGTTAATTTTTATTATACATACATGCATAGTGGTCCCTGCTACCAAGAACGATATAAAAGTGGTCCTTGATCAAGAAAAGATTGGGAACCCCTGCTGTAGCAGGATAGGCAAGGGGAGCGAGTCTGGTGTTAAGACACTCCACTCCCCACTTCCCGCCAAATTCTGGAGGCATTACATGCTAAGTGGCGTAACTCACTACCGCGATGTACCTTGTTATCTATCAGAGCTATGAAATTTAAATATTAAATATTTCAGTTCCTCCTTGCTTCAATATCTGTATTGAACTAATATTTAATATATTTTTGTTGTTTATTAAACCTATACCATTTAAATCTACAAACAACGTTTATACATAACGGATGAAGATGAGATTAAAACATAATTGCTTAAAACAACTAGTTTAACTATATCCACAGTTAAATTTAACTCTGTGATTAATTCATGTCTTTGGCGACGACAGCGTTGTTCAAACTCGGACCAAGGATAAGTTTCGTGTTTGTCAATATGCTGAAGTAATTTACTCAGCAACTAGTCTAAGCTAAATTGTATTTCTGTGAAACTGATATGGAGTCATTTTCAATTTAATTATCTAAATAATAGTAGTATTTAATTAAACATTATTCAAATCAGGGGAAAAGTACAACGGTAGATCACAAAAGCATAAAGCTGATAAGTCATAACAATATCTGGATTTAATAGTAAATAAAGCTAAATGTGTAATTGTATATTTAAATTTAAGAAAAAGAAGTCCCGCCTCGTTTCTTGCGCCGGTTCTTCTCAGGTCTGAGGCATTCACTTTAGTGAACTGGTGGAAAATTATTTGACGTTCCAATAATGAAGCATGTAACTTCTTATATTGAAAATTAAATCAGCTTTACACTGTATCTCGCACACAGCAGGGTAGGCAGAGAAACCCCAGTGTCAAGACACATTCTTCCCCACTTTCCGCCGAGTTCTGGAGGCATTTCATGTTGAATGGTGGAACTCAACACCGCGCTTTGCCTCGACACCAGAGCGAAGAAATGAAAATGTAAATCTAAGTGAATATTTTATCTCCTCGAGTGCCACACTGTGGCTTTGCGCCACGACTGACCTCGTACTCGTCTTCTTATCTATATATATAAAAGGACTTGTGCTGACTGACTGAGGTAAGACGCACGCAGAGCCGTAACCGCTGATGGTAGAAACGTGAAATTTGGGCAGATGTTTATTTTCATATTCTGGACATCCACTAAGAAGGAAATTTGAAAAATTTTAACCCTAAAGGGATGAAATGGGGGTTGAAAGTTTGTATGAAAAAAAAAAATAATCTGTACCGATTTTTATAAAATTTGAAATTCAGACTCTTAAAAATATTTCATTGAACACGTGTTTCGTGGTTTTTAAGAATCCACCCCCTAAGAGTTCAAATAAGGGGTTGAAAGTTTATATGGAAAAATCTTTAAATTGCCACCGATTTTTATAAAAATTTAAATTCAGACTGTTAAAAATATTTTATTGAACACGTGTTTCGTGGTTTTTTTAGAATTCACTCCTAATAAGCGGGCGAAGCCGCGCGCGCCCTCTAGTATTGAATAAAATTATTTGACTTTGCTCAGATTCCAGCGGTCTGGAAATGAGATGTGGAGAATTATATCACGTATTACATATTGCGGTACTCTCCGCCTACTTGAAATCGATCTGAATAAAAAATACATTGTATTGTGACGCAAAATCCTTATCTTATTTAATCTTATCAAACCGAAGAAACGCCCAAGTACCTTACTATTTATAGATTTAAAACATAAACATTCCTATACGTGAGATTAATCATAATCTTTCTTAGCTTCGTGCTGTATCCCGCACCTCGCTTGGGAACCTAGTGTTAAGATACTCCGTTCCCATTAAGACACTTCCGTTCCCCATTTTCCGTCGAATTCTGAAGGCATTGCGTGTTGAGTGCGATACTCAACGCCACGGTTTGCCTTGAGATACACGATCAAGACATTAAACAAATAAATCATATGTTAAGTCACTTAAAGCCTCTTAAGCTGTGTTAAAAGATAATAAAAAGGTAAGCGCTGCGGCAGCGAGAAACAAATTAACATAATGCAGAATGATTTGTGCAAAGTAGGTAAAAGACAACCTTGGCCACACTAAAAATAAACTGCAAACTCTCAGTGTATGTCACCGATAATATTTACTTTCAAGTATTAAGGTACTTACGTACACTTTAAAATTATGTCATATTTAAAATGTTGTTCGTAACAAATCGGTGTTTTGGTTTAATAACTACAGAAATGTCAAATGTGTATTTAAGCTAATTGTTTAGGTAAATGTTAAGTGTTATTTATTATAAAAGAGGCCGTCGTGTAACAGTGAGACAACATCAAATTATAATCGCGATCGGTTGAGGTTCGATCCTTATATGGGCAATAGATTAAAATTAGATTAAAGGACAGTGGAAACAGGGGATCTCTTTTTTTAACCTGCTAAGGTGTAAGTACATTTAATTTACTTCGAATATACTTATATTATAAGAATAAATCGTGGCGCAATTGGAGTGAACACGCGGTGGCAACATTGGATGTGTAGAAAATTTATATCTCAAAAATATTAGTGCTACTCTTGTATGCTTATGTCTTGCCAACCAAATTCGATTTCCAGTACCACCGTCTAATATCATGGTATCTTCTTACATGGTATTATTCTGAAATGGCAATTTCTTTCAGCTTTACGCTGTATCCCGCACACAGCAGAGTAGGCAGAGGGAACCTAGTGTTAAGACACTCCGTTCTCCACTTTTCGCCGAATTCTGGAGGCATTGCGTACTGAGTGGCGGTACTCAATGCCGCGCTTTGCTTTGACACCAGAGGATGAAACATGGAAGAACACCAGAGAAAAATGGAAGTATAAATTTAAATATTTCATTTCCTCGAGTTGGGATCGAACCCAGAACCAGTAGTCGGGTTTACAGTCACACTTTGGGCCCCTGCGCTACAACTGGCCTCATATAGATAATATTTGTTAATCAGCACACACATATAGATAATATTTCTTAATCAGCATTAATTCGTGGCGCACTGTGCCCCACAAGCGTGCAACAATATAAAATTTTATATGACAAAGCATATTTCTCCAACTTTTGGATTAAGTAATCAACATGCATACTGCATATAAACCAATTGAGATCTCAATATGGCGATACTTTTTTTACAAAGATATGTTTATCAAAATACAATTAATGTATATCCAATTATGTCTGAAATTTTATTTAATAAACAAATATCTTCCTATTCTCTTATTTTAAATATCTGATATTGCACATTCTAAAGTTTAGCCTACAGTGGAAAACGAATGTTCGAAGATCTAAAGAATTTTATTGGTAACGTGAAACGACTGTTGGATTTGTTTTAATTTAAAAATACTTGTTTTTTTATGTTCATGTACCACACAATATTTTATTAATACCAAGACGAATTCAGGAACTCCTTAAAGTGTGTAAAACGGAGTGTCTTACCAAGACCCAGGTTGTCTCTGCCTACCTGCTATGAGAGGAATACAAGGTGAAGCTAAAAAAAGCCCTATAAATGCATCACTCCGATATCCAGGTTTTCCATCTGAGTCCCATGATACCAGTGTTAATACTTACGATGTTTGTAGTGTTGTTGACACCAAATAGGTAAATCGATTTTGATGATTCTTACATTTTCCATTGGTCCTTAAACTTGAGAGTGACACTAGAGATAAATATAAATAAATCGTTGAAATTTCGCAAAATAGTAAATATTAAATAAAAACAGTCGGGACCCATTCTACAATCAATTAAATCTCCCTAAGGAGCCCTGTAAAATCTAAAGGTATTCCTTGGCTTGTAATCCTTTTAGTATGCAAAAAAATGTTTATTAATGTTTTCATCGATTATGAAACTATTTTTGTTTAGTTGTTCCGTATAAATTTTGCCGAAATTTTTAAATATTGAACATTGCAGTCTTTTATTTTTATATATTTTTTCTATTCAAGAAGGCCTCTAATCCATATTCGTCCGAAAAAATTAAGAGGATATTTACTTTTTCTTTAAGTGGAATATTAAAAATGTGTTTCTAAACAAAATTTTAAGCCACGATCGAAAAAAATATAAATGTAAACCTTATCTACAGTTTCACAGTCACTGATATTAGTTTTACAGTCTTACAAATATTATTAGGTATGTATATTACTTAATTTCTCAATAGATAAGCATTAGTATTCTCAATAGATAGATTCTATGTTGTTTCTCAGTAGGAACCCGTCAGATTAGAATCTCAGATTGATCGGTCCGAAATAGGGTACCAGCAAATAAATTAACGAACTAAAATGGACTGTTGTACTGTAATCGATTTGGTTACAAAATGGATGATAAACAGATTGATAAATGTAAATATTAATAGTTGAACGCCCTCGCTTTACTTGAAATTACTTATGTAAATAATTTGGACCTGTGTACCTACAGAGGCCAGTCGTGGCAAAAAGTGTCACTGTAAAATCGACTGATTGTGGGTTCGATCCCCACTCGAGGAAGTGAAATATTTATTTACATTTATGTTTTTATTTCTTCGCTCTGGTGTCAAGGCAAAAAAGCGGCGCTGAGTTCTGTCACTCAACACGCAATGCCTCCAGAACTCGGCGGAAAGAGGGGAACGGAGCGTCTTAACACTATGTTCCCTCTGCCTACCCTGCTGTGTGCGGGATACGGCGTGAAGCTGATTTTATTTATTTATCTGTGTACCTATTTTACGTACCTGATAAATACTGTAGTAAAAATATATACCGAAAACACACCGACTATTCTTTGATGTTGTGCTTGTGAAGGATCAACTAACGCCATGACTAAGCTTGATGTTACAGAAACTAAATCGTTGGTCAAAGATGGAATATTATTTTTAAAGACTGTATTCCATAAGTTTTTTATAAGATATATTCAGAATGAGTATAAAGAACGAATAACTAAAAGAGTACATGTACGTTTTGATATAATAATTTTTAATAAGGAAACTTAAACTTAATTAAAAACAAAATATTATTAAGAAGTTTAAAAAGTAAATATAAAGATTTAGAAACCATCTGCCATGCAATCGGAAAGTGTTGTATTTTTATAGGATCCAAGGTAACCGTTAATTTAGTTAACTTAATAACCTATTTCTGGTATGTCAAAATTCAACTCATCTCCAATTTTAACATAAAACATACTATGCGAAAATGTACATTGCTTTCAACTTAAAATACATAAGCAGTTATAGGATCGATTTCCATTCGAAAAAACGTTTATATTTAAAAACGATTGTTCCTATATTGCCCAGGCTTAATAAAACCTAGCGTTGCCCAGGTAAAGTGCTGTATCACTAAAATGAACAGAAGATGGGCTTTCAGTAGGATTTCTGTTTGGAAAAATCCTAAAATGACCGGAAAATAAAAAAAAAGAAAAGTCACAAACATCTTTTTAAGCGTTCATAGTAAAAAGTGCGACACAAAAGGCAGTTCACATTATATTCTATAACTGTTTTTTACTCGGACAAGGTCGTGTCACGTTCAATTATAACAGGAATGTGCATAAAAGCCAAACAAATGCTCTTGACCTCGGATGAAACTATTTGTTGGAGTACTCTAGACTCTCCAATGTCAACATTAAAATTATCATTTATAGAGATTTCTTATGTGTTTTCATATAATTTTTGTAAGAGCTGGCAGTAAAGTTTTATTTTCTTTCCACTTTAAAGTTGCTAGTGGATCGTACATTGTTTTTTTATGTTCCTTTTTTATTGTACTATAGTGCCATAAGGTAGGTAGTAGGTTAGTTATTTATATCTTAGAAATGTTGCTTAATGTGCTTATGTAGTGTGGATTTACTCGGTATTTTGACATCTATGTAAAACCATAACCTGTAAAATATTTACCTACGACTTTTCTAATTTATCTTTAATATTTTTTAAAACATGAGGGTTTTTTCGTTTTGGATAACTTATTATTTTCTGTATATATTTTTTTTATTTTTTCATGAGGCCTGTCGTAGCGCAGGGGCAGAAAGTGTGACTGCAAAGTCGACTGGTTGTGGGTTCGATCCCCACTCAAAAAGATGAAATATTTAAGAGGCAAAATGGCATTGTTGTTGTGTATTTTTTAAAAAATAAATGTGAATACATTTATTTTGCAAAGTGCAAAAATAATAAAAAGCGTGTTAATAACAAGAACTTTATGTATAAGTATTATATACCTACAAAAATACTATGAGTTATCATATAAAATTGAGTTTTACTTAAATAGTTTTAAACTGAGTCAAAAAAAAACTAAAAAAGAAATGCTTTATATGGAGGTATAAAACATTAATTAATGTTAATTTTGAAAGTATTTAGGTATTCTCTTATAAGTAAATTTAAATTTTATGTAAATACCAGCTTGCAAGAAATAATTCTATTAACATATAAATTACATTGTATAAACTCTGTATATGATGTACTCACGCAAACACAATTCACACTGTAAAATGTAATCTTAATAAACTCAATTTTTTGTCAAGAAGTAGATTCTTATTTGTCATCAAACATCCGATTGAAAGAACCGAAACTAACATAATCGCGAATCTAAAAAATCTTCTTTACTAATATTTATAATATTTTAAGGAAATCAATGGGGAACGGAATTGTCTTAATGGGAACGAAGTATCATCATAACACTAGGTTCCCAGGTTTTCTCTGCGATGTCCGGGATACATCGTAAAGCTAAAAAATAAATCAAATAATTGCTTTTCTAGCATTGAAAAGTATCTATATTTAAGTATACCTAATTTAGGTATACTTTATTATAATAAAGTATATAATTTAAACTTATATAAGTATATAATATACGCCAGTACCTTCAATATCGCTAAAAGGAAAAGAAACGATTAGCCTTATTGGCTCAATTTTAATCATGACTCCAAATTTCAATAGCATTACGGTCGAATGGGCAACTGACGCTTTTGAATAGTCTTTTAAGTTAATAGATCAGTACTAATACAGCAAAAAACATCATAAATAAATCTTTTCATAAGGAATTGTTAATTTTCATAAATAATATGAATAAAAATTGCAAAATCAATTAGGAAAATTTATTTATTTATTTAAAATCAGTGGTCAATAGATAAGATTATTATTTTTTTAGCGAAATATACTAATAAAAGGTATTTAGCAATTTGATTATATTTACACATAAATAAATATTCAGTTTTACAATTTTCTAAGAAAGTATAAAATGATACCTTGTTAAAGTTGAAATCTAATAAGTTCTTCGATTTTCACGATTATTACACATTTTAAATGAAGGTCACGGGTAGTCTACACGGGCTACTGTAAAGTGTTCGAAACGTCGGGTTTCCAAAAATGTATAATACCAAATATACGCGATTAATCCGATTAAAATAGTTTCATTTAAAATTTTCTATCTATTTATTATCTATCGTCCTTTTTCTACTCTCATGGCGACACCAAATCAACTAACATGAAAACTGCTTTAGATTAATCGATCGATCTCAGGATCAACTCAAATAAAATATAATTATCATTTTTAAATCAAGATATGCACATTTGCAGGAACGACTTATCTGCCTCTAACAGGCTTGTTGGGAAAACTTAATAATTTTGCATCATAAAATCAACTGTAGGCGTTAACATCAAATTTAACATAATATGCTTTATATCTAACTGTAAGCTGGGAAAAAGCGTAACCACAATTTTCTACTATTTAAATATGATAAAATATATAATTAATACATAGTTTTTAAGTGTAAGTTAGAAAATATGAGATTTTACAAATAAACCGCATTTTACACGATTTATCCTGCATACAATGTTTCCCACTTTCAGCCCAATTTTCAAGACATTGTGTGTTGACCGACGGAACTCAACCACTAAGTTATATCTAATACTAATACCTAATATATAGGTACTCTTAAATCAACATTTTCCATATTAACAGAACGAATATTCATCTCTTGTGAATCCATATTCGTAACTTTCAATAGGTGTCTGGTCTACTGTAAGTTAGTTGATACAGGTAACAAGAACTAATATGATAGCTTGCTACGGTATTTACAGTTTATACTCTGTCTACACTAGCTACTAGTGAATAGTGACTGCTGCTGCTGCTGCTGCTGCCAAATATGCAACACAAAAAGAATTATTGACATATATTACAGAAGATTATGAGATTAGTGCCGTCAACTCTTAAGTTTTATAATATTAAAATAAAAATTGAATCAGTATACACCTAACATCATAAAAAGAATGTGAAATTAGAACTCAGGACGTTTTAACAGTCAAAAATTCAACCACCGCACCATACGGAACAGTAAAATTTATTAATAATAGACATGTTAGTGAATAACTAAGATTATATAACAGAATAATAATAAGCGTAAGTTTCAAGTAATAATGCGAATTCATATATTTTATCAGTTATTCGCACCGCCAGTGTAAACTGCAAACTGTATAGACTAATGCAATCTTGCCCCATAAAAGTGGACTGGAGGCGGCGTTCCCACGAATTTAATCTCCGCTGTTGATTCACATGGAACATGACCAGCATTGAGAGTACAAATTATTAACACCTAAACTTGGCTCTGGCCCGCGTAGTTTCTTCTCGTTTATTCTATAATTAATAAATGTTTAATAAGATCTTTCATTTTCGTAATTATTACAGATGTTAAATGAAATTCTTTTTACTGGATTAATCGTGTATTTACTTTTGGAAATCCAATGTTTGACATGGCAGGGGAACAATGGTGTGACCTGTGATTTTGTCGCTCTAGCACCAAGGCACTAGCTCGGCGTTGAGTTACGCCAATCCAAACAATGCCTCGAAAAATCGGCGGAAAGTGGGGAACGGGGTGTCTTGACTTTAGGTTCCCTCTGCTTACCCAGCTGTGTGCGGGATACAGCGTGCAGCTCGTTTAAAAATGTTACTAAATAGAACGAACAATGGAATACGCAGTCTATAAAACATAAATGAGGTTGGTTAAATAAAATAATGTATACCATTTAACTTTTCACTATATTGAATTCTATGAAAGATTCAATATAATAGTCGTGAAGAAGCTACGCAAAGACAGAATAAGTTGCTCTTCACATTTATAATGTGAGTGAAGATATTTTCTCTAGTCTCCAGTTGCAAACTCATATTTTATTCTTCAAATTCTGTTGCAAACTACTTTAAAATGCTGAATAGAAGTAGAAGTAGATAATAGTTTATTCTTGAAATAATCATTTTGAAATTTCAATTTCATCTACGCAAACTGTGTTTTGTATTACATGGTTCATTAGACTATTTTAAAAGAATTATAATTTAATATTGCTGTTGTATATTATATCCATTCATTGAAGTTTAATTGACTTTTTTTCAGCTTCACGCTGTATCCTGCACACAGCAGGGTAGGCAGAAGGAACCTAGTGTTAAGACACTTCGTTTCCCACTTTCCGTCGAATTCCGGAGGCATTGCGTGCTGAGTGACGGAACTCAACGCCGCGCCTTGCCTCGACACCAGAGCGAAGAAATTCAAATATAAAAGTAAATAAATATTTAATTTCCTCGAGTGGGGATCCAACCCACAATAAGTCGATTTTACACTTGGTGATCCTGCGCCACGACCAGCCTATGATCTTGATTAAATTAAAAATTCCCCAGCATCCCTATTATAATCAATTATATGTATAAAGAAATACGAATTAAAAGAAATCACAGGAACAATGATACAAATGTGTTTATACATATAGGCAGATTTAATAGTCATCGGTGGTAAAGGGTTCAAGTCCAGGTTGAAGAAATTAATAATATGAAGCAATAAAACATTAACTATAAAATATATATAAAGCAAACAGCCTAGTTTAGATTGATGATAAAATATACGTTTTTTCCAATATTTCTCACGTATTTTAAACTACATATATATCTCACACACGTGACGTTTAAATTTATAACGCATTACAATGCGGAGCGTCTCTATTGTTAGAAAGTAGGTTAGAGTTTCATGGCTTAGACCTGGATTGATACTTGCAAGATCTATTAACTATTCTCTGAATAGATATCAAGATATTGAAACAGATAACGCAATATGCAAATATGAAGTAAATTCTGGTTTTTTTAAATGAAACTGGTTGCAGACAATTTTTTTCCAGCTTCACGCTATATCCCGCGCACATAGTACGGTAGGTAAACGGGACCTGGGAACCTAGTATTAAAATATGTACGCATTACGTGTTGAATGATGTTACCAAAGCGAGGAAATGAAAATATTAAAAATTTCATTACCGACGAAAATTTCATTACGAGTGGGAATCGAACCCACAACTCGTCGCGTTTACAGTCGCACACTTATGACCCTGTGCCGAGACTGGTCTCTAAAGATAATAAATAATAAATGTAATTTTTAAGCTAAAAGAAGCACATCTATTCCACGTTAGTCAAACATAATATACCAGATAAACGCAGATCATGTTTAACAACAAAAAATGCAAAAAGATTTTACAGAAATTAATTAGCAAAATCAATATACACAAAATATAAGACCGCATTGTTGGAATAAAAAGCATATTTACATAAATATTTCTTAAAAAGACAAACTTAAATAAAAAAAATATATAATTAAGTCTATAGGATTTATTTCCTTATCAGCAAGGCACTAAGCAAACAGCCGCATAAAACTCCAGCGACTAAAGTAAAGAAAAACAAAATGTCGCTCGTTAATGTTATGGGCGGTTAGTTTTAAAGCTTTGAGAAAGTCTTGAATTAGATTTATTTAAAAGTGTAATAAAAACGAGAGATTTAATTTTAAGATTGCATTAGATCCTCAAATAAAAATGATCGTTTCGTTCCTGGTGGGTTTCCAGTAGGCGCGGGTTCGAGTCCCGCTACGTTTAAATTTTTATACGTTTCTTAAATAAGTATGAAACTGATAATAAGGCGTAGAAAACTTAAATATTGATAAAACTGGCATATATTATCTTGCAAGGCGACAAGAGCACTCTGAACTTAATTATGGAATCTAATGCAAATATGTATATTAATTTCTACAAATATAAAAAAACTAAAGAAATCGCTTGGTTAAACGTGCTAATCTCAGGAACTACTGGTTCGAGTTAAAAAAAAATTCTGTGTTGTCTAATCAATCATACATATAACGCATATATATTACTAATAGTAGTAGTTAGTCGTCTCGATGATACCCGATCAGAAGATACACAATTCTCAGTTATTTCCACATAGCCTTTGAGAAGTAGCCGCAAGTATTATAAAACTAAAATATACAATAAGCAAGTTAAGTCAGTCTAATTTGGTAAATATTAAAATTAAATTAAATTGTGCAGCGTCGCGTTCCACCGTCACATTTCAAGCAAAAATTTAGAAAAATATGCAAAAACAAAAGTATCTAGACACAGTAATTAAAAATAAAATAAATCAGCTTCACGCTGTATCCCGCACACAGCAGGGTAAGCAGAGGGAACCTAGTGTTAAGACACTCCGTTCTGGAGGCATTGCATTGGCACGAGGTGTGACTGTAAAACCGACTGGTTAGGGGTTCGATCCCCACTCGAGGAGATGAAGTATTTACTTAAATTTATATTTCCATTTCTTCGCTCTGGTGTCGAGGTTAAGAGCGGCGTTGAGTTCTGCCACTCAACACGCAATGCCTCCAGAATTCGGCAGAAAGTGGGGAACGGAGTATCTTAACACTAGGTTCCCTCTGCCTACCCTGCTACATGCGTGATATAGCGTGAAGCTGATTTATTTTATTATAAAAATCATAGTACCTACAATAAATCGATCGTCATCAGTCACAAAAACATAAAAAGTATCGATTTCCATATACAGAAATCGATTGTACGACGTGTGACGTGGTGTTATCGAACACAAAGAATGTGTATGTAATACTTACGCTTACGAAAAACAAAATTGCAACACAATCGTGTTTTAACGTAGGTATCGTGATAAAATGTTTAAGAAAACACGGAAAGTTTTTTAGAAGAATTTTATTATATCACGAAAAATATAAAGTAAGTAATTTCATAATCTAATATTATGGTTTTAGTTTATGAGTTTAACAAATAAAGAAGAGTGTTTAATGAAGATAAAAAAAATGTCACTTATGACTGACTAAGTTATTTCACTGCACTATCTATACCTCCATATATTTTATTCCGCACATATCAGGGTACGCAGTTAACCTTGTGTTATAACAACTCACGTTCCTCCTAATTGAGGCATTTTGTGTTGAGTGACGGGACTTAACGCCGCGCCTTGTCACCAGAGCAAGTAAATGAAAATTTTATGTAATCCATTCCCTCGAGTGGAAATAAAACTCACAACCGTCGCGTTTACAGTCACACTTTGTACCTCTGCGCCACGACGGCCTCATTTTAAAATACAGACATTTTTTAAAATTATCATTTCTAGCCTTTTTGTTTAGTTAGACAAAATATTTATAAATAAAAATAATTTGCCATTTTTCTAAATATTTTTAAATTTCAATCTTCACATACCTATATAAGTTCATAGATTCTAAAAATATACTAGGGGTAAAACAAACATACTACATAGATCACAAAATCATTTTATCTATATCCTGACATTTATTATAAAATTCAGTCACGATTCCTGCCAATCTCTATAGAAAACATATTTTATGGTAATATACCATAGTCACTATAGAAAACATATTTTATGATAATACACCAATATTTTTACCATCCCATACACTATGTTACATACAAAGTCATACAATATCTAAGGATCTGGTAACATCGCAACAACCCGCATCTCCCACTCTACTCACGTTTCAAGTCGACATCGGAACGTACTCAGGATGTGTACTGGCTATTTACAAAGTAAATCTATAATAAATATAAGTTTGTTGTATCTAGTCTAGAAGTATGAGTGTGAAAGATTTCATTTTAGGGTGCCGTATCTCAAAAGGTAAAAACGGAACTCTTATAGGATTTTTTAAAGTTTTTTTTCTTATAGGATCACTTCGTTGTCCATCTGTCAATACCATTTATTTCGAGATCGCGTGGAAATATCAAGTTAAAATGAATATCAAATATTCAGGGCTATGATCTCTTGTAATAAAGAAATCTTGATAATATTCAATACTATAGATATGTTGACACTATCGTGGTACGTTATTTTCGTCATTGTATGCTACACAATGCCTCCATATTAAAACTCCACATAGGGGGACGATCAGGAATATAATATTGACATTTACGTGATCTGGTAAGGAGTTACAATTAGATTGATGAATAACCATTCAGTTCATAGAAATGATGACTTCTTTCTCAGCTTCACGCAGTAATCCCGCACCCATAGCAGGAGAGGGAACCTGGGAACGCAGTGTTAAGAAACTCGGTTCCTATTGAGACACTTCCGCTCCCCACCCTTCGCCAAATTATGGAGGCGGCGAAATCCAATGTCGCATTTTGCCTCGTTACTAGCAAAGACACATTAAACATCCCTCGAATAGGAATCTAACCCACAACCAGTCGCATTTACACATACTCCTTTACGCCACGACTAGCCTCAAAAAAATAATTTTAATTTAATTACTTAAAATAAATGACTATTGCTAATTTTGATAAAAAAATCTCCAAATTAAGGAAGGTAGACCCTCCGTAACCTAATTTCATTACAGCATCAAAACTTTAGCATTAAACGCAACACGAAACTCCAACAAATTGGGCCTTCGGATCTCACCAAAAGTTTTGCTATAAAGACGAGACGCTATAGAGACGCGTTATTGGATATTTCAATTATTCAGGCCTTGGCTATTATTTCGATATTTCAAAGCGTAACCTATTTCTGAAAGTCCATCAATTTGGCTTAGAAATTTACGTTTTTTAATTTGTTAATTGTAACAATATGTCACAAATACGAGTATATTAGGATTTGATGAAATTTCAGATTTTAATTAATATCTAAGAAGATATTAAATATTTTTACATGTTAATAACATTTCTTCTACTTATAAAGACTACTATTTATAACTGAATACAATATTATTTATAAAGCTATAGGGGCACAAGACGTGCCTAACTGAGTTGGATTTAAGTTTAAATTCCCAACACTACCTCGTATACGTTGGACTGGAGGCAGCCTTCTATCATGTTACAGATAACAAAGCAAGCTAATATTTCCGCTGTATTCCGAGCACTGCAGGGTAGGCTTAGGGGACCTTGGGAAACTAGTGTTAAGAAACTCCGTTCCCATTAAGATACTTCTGTTCCTCATTTTCCGACAAATTCTGGAGGCATTGAATATTGAATGGCGAAATTCAACGCCGCGCTTTAACTCGTTACCGGAGATAATGTCCTCAAATGGGAATTGAACTCGCAACCTGTCGCGTTTACAGTCGCACGCACGATAGACTTTATTTTCAAGTAAGTGGAAAAACTATTAGATAATGTATTAAATTCTATTTTAATATATTAAGTTAAATTAAACTTTATACAAAGAAAATATTTGTGAAATAATAATTTATATTTTGTATACATAATTTTATACCTAAACGTAATATATATCCGTAATTGGGTCACATATTTTTGTTTAAGTTAGAATATTTAAATCATTATTTTTATTGAGGCCAGTCGTAGCGCAGCGGCACGAGGTGTGACTGTAAAACCGACTGGTTGTGGGTTCGATCCCCACTCGAGGAGATGAAATATTTACTTAAATTTATATTTCCATTTCTTCGCTCTGGTGTCGAGGTTAAGCGCGGCGTTGAGTTCTGCCACTCAACACGCAATGCCTCCAAAATTCGGCAGAAAGTGGGGAACGGAGTGTCTTAACACTAGGTTCCCTCTGCCTACCCTGCTGTGTGCGGGATACAGC
>JAATLQ010034927.1:0-25566 GCA_013421005.1 Heliconius erato x Heliconius himera | reverse complement strand
AGTTCCATTTGATATTATGAATATAGTAAAGTAATATAAACATAGCTCTAATCAAATAAAACCATAAACATTCGTAACAAACTACTTTTCAAAAAATAAAGTGACCAATGGGACACGAAAATTTGTATGGGAGCATTTTGAAAAGGTTTTTTGCAACTAACAAAACATATTATTTTTAGCCATAATACACTTAAAATAATACCAAAATGCTTAAATTAATAAATAAATATATCTAAAATTGCAAAATATTTGACTTATCTATAAAATTGTATTTTTAAAACGTATTCAAAGTAGCGGGACAAGAAAAGACACAAAATGTACACTTTTTCTGATTATGACCCATTAGGCAAAGTACGAAGGACAATCGCGGCGCAGAGGCACCAAAAATGCGACTGTAAACAACACACGTTGAGAGTTCGATTTCCCCTCGGGGAATGAAATATATAGTTCTGCTACTCAACACGTAATGCCTCCAGTATTCTGCGGAAAGTGGGGAACGGAAGTGTCTTAATCGGGACAGAGTGTCTCAACATCAGGTTCCCAGTTTCCCTCTGCCTAAGCTAAAAAAAATCAGTTCGAAGGGTCAAGTATTAAACGATCATTGTGTGTTCTAAGCCCGCTAAGAGTAATGAAGTTTTGAGGTTATAAATAAGGGGTTAATTTTAGTTTTTGGAAAATATGTAGTTATAATAATCATTACAAAAAAATCTACTTATTTACATTTGTAGATTTATTCAACTTATCCTAAATAATAAAATAACACTATTACGGTATATAATATTAAGTACGGTATATAATAAAAGTTGCGTTTCCTATATTACGGCATACACAAATTCAAGAGCTTATTGTTTAATCTTACATAATAGATTCTACACCAAATATAAATGTATTTAATTTTTTATTTCACTAATCGAATCTACGACTATCACGTTTAATCAGAAATCAACTGCGCCGAAATTCATTAGTATTGACTAATAAAAATTCAAATAAAACTAATAAAGGCAGATGCATTTTTATCACAATCTATCTTTCTATCTCTATGAAATAATTATCGATGCAAGAAGTACCTTTCACCAGATAAAGCATAATTAAAAAAATACAAATATGAGCGCGATGGTCGTTGGTTCAATTTCCGCTTGGGGCTATGAATTATTTTCATTTCCTCGCTTAGATACAGCGTGGAAAAAAAAAATTAAATACAATAGTGTGCTGCGCTCCTGTTTCACTTAGTTATATTATAGTAATGAAAATATTTCATTTGGTTAGTGGAAATCGAACTCATAACCGTCGCATTTACAATGTGCTGTGGCGCTGTGTCACAACGTGCGTTGTTTTTGTGCGTGCCACTATGTTGTTTTTTGATAATATACTCAATAATTAATCATTTTATTTTAATAAAAATTTAAGACCATCCAAATAAACACTTTTAACTATTCTATCCATATTTATATCTAAAACCAATATCATCTGTCGATGCAAGTAACACCTTTAACTAAAAAAAAGCTTAGCACTTTCGTGCGCGTGCGCATGATGAGTCATGGCGCGTGTCCCGAACATCTGCTTTCTTAATATGGGAAGGGGATACGGTTAAAAATAATATGCTATATTTACATTTTGTTCTATATATAGTGGAGAAAGTGATTTGGGTTTCTTTTGGAAATTAGATTTGAGAAGAATTTATTTCAATATTTTATTATGTTGAATTAAATAATCAAACGAGGCCGTTATAGCGCAGCGTCTGACTGACCGTGAACACGACGGGTGTGGGCTCGATTTCCACTCGGAGAAATGAATAATTTTCATTTCTTCACTTTAGTAACAAAACAAAGCAAAGTGATGTATTCCGCTACTCAATACGCAATGTCTTAAAAATTGCGTGGAAAGTGGGGAACGCAGTGTTTTAACACTAAGAACTTTCTGCTTTCCTCTTCTTTGCGGTGTTAATTTCTGCCATTACACCGGGATTAAATTATTCTTTTATACTTATAAAAGAGTACTTCTAAATATGAAACGTACAAGATTTGTGTATTTTTGTCGTTTTAAAACTCACATAGAACATTCGGCTTTGACCTACAATCTGTGATATTTAATACCACATCTCACATTGATCTAGCTCCCAAATCCTTTCTAAGGCCTTCACGTGCGCGTCGCGTGACATTTTATATTTTGATGTATATAAAATTGATATTAATAGCGTTGTAGGTAATTTTTTAAAACAAGTCGTTGCATGCATCTCTGTTTGCGTGTGCTTTTTCTCCTGGTTTTTCCATTATTAAAGGAATTTGGAGAAATCCTCTCTGAGTGCTCCCCTAAACACTCTAACTTACCCTAACTTATTTAATTATAATTTCAACTGAGTGACTGACAGACAATGTACAGACGAAACTACTGACAAAGATTTAATTTGGCATATAGTTAGGTAAGGAAATATAGAGGAGGATTTTTCGAGGATTTTACGGTAACAGGAAAAACTGTTTTTTTCATTTCACATCTTAAAGTTCATGTAAACAAAGTTGCGGGTGGCATCTAGTATTATTTATAAGCATTAAAGATAATATTTAGTTTGGCTGTACTTCAAATTTGCGTCAGATGTAATCTGGTAAGCTTCTATATCGTGTTCACTTCTCGAGTTATTAGGATTGCTGTATAATGATCACATTATTAATAATAATATCGGTTGTATTTAATTTTATTTATATATGCAATAATGCATACATTTTTGGAGCTTCACGATGTATCCCGCACAGACCAGGGTAGGCAGGTTTCAACGGGGAAACTCCGTTCCCTTTCGTACTCCACTTTCCACCCAATTCTGGAGTCATTGGAAGTTGAGCGGAACTCAACGCCGAACTTTGTCTCGTTACCCGAGCGAAGAAATGAAAATATTCCATATTTCATTGCCCTAAGTGAGAATCAAACCTAGAACCGTCTTGTTTTAAGTCACACGCTCGTGCCGTGACCGTTTTCATAGTAGATAAAGCGTACTGAATAAATAAAAAATTATTCATGTGTTTTTTTCATTCTACACTTTAAGACTAAACATTCTATATACAAAGGTATAACTTTTCCGTTACCGAATGACGGACAGAAAGAGCAAAGTCAAAACTACTGGTCTTAGAAACTTGAAATTTTGCATGAGCATATGTGGGTTAGGGCATGAGGGAAAACATTAATAGAGAATTTCCTGAAATGGGATTGGGAGGATTTTTCATTATGTCCTAAAATCTTAATATAACGTGAAGAGGGAGTTTACCGTTATGTTTGGCACTCAATTTTTTGGTTAGTACTACTGACTACTAATATGAAGAAGAAGAGAAAAAATACAGTGAAGAAGAATTTATCATAGAATTTTATATGCCATTTAAAAAAAACATTATGATAGATGCTTACAATATATTAACAAAAAAACTATAAGCATATAAAACAAATTAGTTACTACAAAAAAAATATATTACTACGAACTAACATTTACCATTTAAGTTACATAAAGATAAGTGAAACTGTACCCAGTTGATAACTGAACTACACGTGTGCTTTTAATTGCATACAATATGAGGCGTTTGATGGATATGGATCGGTAGGGTAACCATTATTTTAGGTAAAACTTATATTTTTTTTTTTTTTGTTAATATAAAAATATTTTTTTTAGAAAACGTACAAGAATCTGAAGGACGCGGGTTCAAGTCCTGTTACTTCCACTAAGTTCTGTCAGTTTAATCCGCCAAAAGGAGGAAAAAGCGTGAAACAAGTCATTTATAATTTATACCTTAGGGCTCAGGTAGACCTCGATTATAAACTCGAACGTGGGTTCGATTGCCAGTCGAGGCATTTCCTAATCTCATAAAAAGATAAATCGTGGCGTAGAAATCTGCCACACAATATGCCATATCTTAAAAAAAAATGGTAGGAACCTCTGAAACGGAGTGTTCTAACACTAGATCTTCCCTCACAATTTACATCCAAAAAAGAAAGACATGTTTTACTTCCAATATAGTAAAATATGTCCTACAGAATATCCTTTACCCGCAATAAATGAATGCCACACCACTCCCGCGTCATGATTATCAATTGATAACGCCCCCTATATAGGGCCCGCATAAGTGCTTTATTGTACACGCAAATAACTTATAAGTTCAAAAGCTGTAATAAAAGAAAATTTATAGCATCTTCTTTTTAATTTAATTGTAAGGAGAATTGAGATATTTTTCAACGTGTGCTGTAAGAGAATGGAATTTTTGGTCTTATGTGAAACGGAAAGCAGTTACGGTAAGATCTTATAGTAGTGAGTAGTGTAAACAGAGAGATATTTGTGTTAAGACACTCTCCTGTCTATCGCCCCAATTCGAGGCATTGTTGCGAGTTGTATAGCGGAACTCAACTCCGCATCACAATCAACAATCACGTATAGTAGAACACGGGTACAGCATATTATTTCTGTTTCGGCAAATAAAATTAAACTATTACTATTGAGCTTATTTTCTAGTATCATGTATGTTTTTGAAATAATAAGTTCATAATCTATTCTCTTTGTTAATAGATAATATATTTAGCAGCATTACGCTGTGTTACGTACTCAATAGCGTATGCAGAGAGAACTTAGTGTTAAGACACTCCGTTCACCATTATTTACAACTATTATACAGTATTACTATTTATATACTTTATATAGTTATTTACTAACTAAGCTAATATATTTAACTAATTATTGTTGTTTTAAAATAATAAGCCAATATAAAATAATCTACGTCCGGTTGCATTTGGTTTGCAAGTAAAGATTTTATACGAACCACATTGTTTCTAAGAACATTGGAATTCATTTGCGTAGGACAATGAATGTGGAAAAGTGTAGGTGATGTTTGAAATAATCACTATAATGTTTTATTGTGGGCTGATGTATGAAATCTTTAATCGTTGAGAAGTATTGTATAATTGTCTTTTTTTAGCTTTACGCTCTCTCCGTCATTTAGCAGGATAGTCAGAGGAATTCTAGTGTTCAGACACTCTGTCCGTCACGTTCCACCTAATTCATAGGACGATAGGTGTTAAACTTATCTGTTTGTCTGTGTGTTTGTTCACGTCAATCTCAGAAACGGCTTAACGGATTTAAATGCAGTTTTCACTGTTAAATTTTGGCAAACTACTTTATTGTAGTTTGATTTATTTCAATCAGTTCACAAATAAAAAAAATATACCATTAAAAAAAATTGTTCTACAAATATCTGTTTTATTGAATTAGCTGAAGCTTAACTTTTCAATATAGATATAGATATAATTTATCAAATCATATTATTATTAGAAAACGAAAGTAATGCAGATTAGAAAATTAATAATTATGTAGTTAAAGCGGGCGAAGCCGCGAGCGAGTTGCCATTATATTATAAATAAATGATTAACATTATGAGTCATATGTCGACTAAGAAAAAACTAAATATATTATTATAATGAAATACTATTGTCGCATATATTAATTAACAACGGGTTTGATCTTAGATAGACGGGTCAATTTTTTTCTATACGACTAACTTTATCGCTAATAATATATTGTTTCATAGAAATTTACTGTGGTGTACATAATTAAAAATTTTATGGCCATCGCAACTCTGTGGAAAACGTCTGTTATATGTAAATATATTGGTTACAGGATCGTTTCTAAATAAATTATTTCAAATAATATTATCATTACTACTAGTTTGTTCTCACAAGTAACCATACCATTAGAAAGGACAACCCCACGTCAACAGTAGAGTTAAGACACTCCGTACTCCATTTCGATAATTCCTCCCCAAATAATTCTTATTCCAAACAACCACAATAATCAGATAACTAGAACACATAAAGGTAATAATTTACATAATGAGTGACGTCATTGTCGATCAATTAGTATTTTTAACGTATATTAGAAGTCGGTACATGAATTTCACACTTAGCACCACTTAGAAAGAGAGAAGTGGTTATGGGAGGGATATTTTTTTTTAGCTTCACGCTGTATCACGTATAAAGCAAGGTAGAGAGAGGTAACTTCAGTATTAAAGCACTCCATTCCCCACGTCAGTTTTAGGCACGTTACGTTTTGGATTATTAGATTTTGGATTTTTCACGGTCATAACGAAAAAGAGTTCTAACCACTAACTACATCACTAGCTATAGAATGATTCATTAAATAACATTTTTAAAGGTGTTCGGGGAATCAGTTACATTGTCTTTATATAAAGAATTAATAAAGATAATAAAATACCTACCTTCAGGAACACCATTTATTGTTAATCTTTTATCCTTTGGTTGGGACAATATACTTTAATACATTACAATACAAACTTAAAAATTAAAAAAATCAGCTTCACGCTGTATCGAGTACACAGCAGGGTTGGCAGAGGGAACTTAGTATTAAGACACTCCGTTCCCCACTTTCCGCCGACTTCTGTAGGCATTGCGTGCTGAGTGGCGGAACTCAACGCCGCGCTTTGCCTCGACACCAGAGCGAAGAAATGAAAATATAAATATAAATAAATATTTCACTCCCTTCCTTCCACAACCAGTCGATTTTGCACTCACATTTTGAGCCACTACGCCGCGACTATACGACGACTTCTAAAACTCGTTTGTATTTGTTATATAGATATGTATAATTTGACGAGACTTGATGGCATATACCATTCTACCCATATATGACACGTTTGTAGGTCACGTTCCTTTATCACGCTTATAATATTTTAAGTAGGTTAATAATTAATTATATTTTTGGACTGCCCCAAAAATAGGTTCGTATTCAACAGCTTTTTTAAATTATATGTATGTGTAGAGAAAACTAAACAGATACTTTTTATGTTATGTTACAAAAAATATTTAAATCAGCATCACGCTCCATTTCCAGCACACAGCAGGGTAGGCAGAGGGAACCTAGTGTTAAGACACTTCGTTCCCCACTTTCGGCCGAGTTCTGGAGTCATTGCGTGTTGAGTGGCGGAACTCATGTTATCTTAGAGAAAGTTGCAATATACAAAATTACAAAACTTGACCAAGTTAAAAGAAAATAAGATTTAAGAAATATTTGACATATAACGGCAAAGTAAATAATTACAATACTTATATTCAATTTTAAAAAGTTGCTAGATTTAAAAGAAAAAACTCTAGATTTAATTTTCTAGATAAGTCTTTTAGCTATAGCTATATATAGTAACGCAGACCAACTAAATGCAAATCAAAGTAGGGAGGCACTGATTTCTTCACTCTGGTAAAACAAAAAAGCGCGAAGCAATCTCACGAGAACTGGGCGGGCAGTCCGGGTATGCAGTGTCTTAATACTAGGTTCCTTCTGACTACCCTGCTGCAGCGTGGAATTCTTCATAAGCTATAAAAAATACATATAACTACTTATTTGCTAAAGCGTTATCCTTCATATATATTATTTCTTATCAGTACAACGAGCGAAGCGAATCGAAGCGAGTAGGGAGTGTTAATATATTTTTCCGAGTGGATTTTATTTTAATGTAACCTAGTAACGAGTGGCATAATTGATATGGACGTTGACCCAAATATAAACGGTGTGTTTTTGTCATCAGTTAGAATTAAGAATAGTTAACTAATTTTAATGACGAACGCTTATTAATAAAACAAATTATAATAAAAGATAACAAGTTGATATGCTAAACATATAAGCTTTTGAATAACATATTTGTTAATTATAAAAAGTAGATTTTTATAGTAATTTTTATGACAAAATCCAATTACTTAATTTGCCAGTTGACGTGGCGCAGTGGTACAAGCGTGTGATGGTAGACGCGACGGTTGTCGGTTCGTTCCCTACTCGGATTTAATGTTTAATATTTATATTTCTTCGCTCTGGTGACAAAATAAAGCGCGGCGTTGAGTTCCGCCACTCTCCATGCAGTGCTTCGAAAACTCTGCGGAAAGGGGAAAATGGAGTGTTTTAACACATGCCCATGCATATACTGCGCTACCATGGCCTCTTCCTCTTCCTCTTCTTTTTTCGTAATTATGAGTAAGTTCTTTCTTTTCAACTTATACTGTTGAGTTGCAAAATGGAGAGTAGCTTTATCTTTATTAGAGCTGAACAAGTATCATCATAGACAATTATTTTCGTATTAACATAAAAATTTCATCATCTTATGATGTAATCATTTACTTACATTATCCCATATGTTTCATAAAGCATTTTCCCCAACTTAAGATATATTCAGAAGAACCGTTGTGGCCGTCGTGACGCGGCGGCACAGCTTCTGGTTGTAAACGCGACGGTTGTGGATTTAATTCCCACTCGGTGAAATTAAAAAAAAACATTTCTTTGCTTTGATAAGTAGACAAAGTGTGGAGTTGAGCTTCGCCATGCAATACGGTGTCTGGAAAATTGAGTGAAAAGGGTTCCCCTTTTCATGGAGGAGCCTATTCTTCAATGTGCGAAATACAGCGTGAAGTAAAAGAAATGTTTATGTAATATTCTTTTTAATCTTCTTTTTTCTCTCTGCCTTAAAACTCAAAATAAAGCTTTAGTGTGAAAAATCGTTAATTATAAATGTACGTTGATATAATTCTGGTAAAAATGTCTTTACGCTACTTTGTGTCTTTAAGATACTCCATTTTCCAACTTTCGGCCATTTTAGAGGGTTAGATACAAATAGAATAGCGAAACCTAAAACTGTGCTACAATGTGGAAACGGAAATATTTCTAAATATTAACATTCCCCTGAGTGGGATCGTATCTACAATAATCGCGTTCCGATTCAAACTTTTTAAATACTTTTTCTGAAACTTACTTTTCTACTCATCCTAAGTACACATTTTATATGTTAAAAAAAAACATCTACAAAATTTTAAATGGAATGGTTTCATTTAAAAAACGTTTTGCTACGTTACGTAGTATAAACTGGCCTTAGCTGTTAACGCTAATAGACTAAATTGGCGTCCCCGGTGGAAGTGACTGACGGGTACTCTTTCGCACAGTAATAGTTCTAGCCGTATATTAATTGGTAGTTCTGTTCTATGAATATTGGAATTTGGTACTTATAAAGCATTTTTGATATATTTTAAACTATTATTCCTCATTTAGGAAAGGAAAAACATTTTTAAAAGGTGTAATAAGTTGAAAGTAAGTGGATTCGACCCCGACTCTTTCGTCGCCGTCCAGAAACCATACAAGCCTACTAAGCTATAGGTTGCTATCAAGCTATGGCGAAGCTAATATACGTACGGTTAAAATTTATTTATGTTGTTAGAATCTCTAGAAAAAAAAACTAAAACAATTAAAAACACATTTTACACGCAATAGGTAAACAAGATAATACAAAAACGTGGTTTTATGGCCGTATGAAATTATAATTTTTAGTCATTCGACACCTATAAGATTGGAAACCGTGGAGCCAATGAGTAGTTTCTTTAGAGCAATACTTATTTTACCCTTCAATATAACCATACCCTTACAATATATCCTTTAAAAACTACTCGAGAAACTACTAGGTCAAATCGCGGCCTTGTGATATAACTAATAGTAAAACAAATACATAATATTATTTTTGCCTAACGCTGTATATAGCAGGGTAGGTAAAGGAAATCTAGAGTTAAGACATTTCGTTTCAGGCACCACCAAATTTTTGAGACATTGCATGTTAAATAGTACTTAACATTGATTTTTTTCTTGTTTTTTTTTTTGTAGCTTCACGCTGTATCCCGCACACAGCAGGGTAGGCAGAGGGAACCTAGTGTTAAGACACTCCGTTCCCCACTTTCTGCCGAATTCTGGAGGCATTGCGTGTTGAGTGGCAGAACTCAACGCCGCGCTTTGCCTCGACACCAGAACGAAGAAATGGAAATATAAATTTAAGTAAATATTTCATCTCGTCGAGTAGGGATCGAACCCACAACCAGTCGGTTTTACAGTCACACTTCGTGCCGCTGCGCCACGACTTGCCTCTCTTGTTTCTATTTAAACCTGGTTTTCACCGCTAAAGGGAAATAAGTAGATAATGCTTCGGCAGAACGGACTCCGTTAAAAAAACACGTTTAAAATTTCACCAACAAAGAGTTTTGTATTTTGTAATTACTTAGCTCCGCTCCTTAGAATTGAGCGAATTCATTTCACCTTGGCTTAGTCCTTTCTGCCCGACTATTAATTGGTGGAAATAGAAGTAAGCAGTTTACTCTTACGAGTTCAACGTAGTCCGTAATGGGCCCGCACCGTTCCCCGCGGTGGAAACCGGGGTTTAGATTTGGTCCCACTACCATCACATTCCGAAGAGTAGAATAGAATATTATACTTTTATTAGCTTCACATTGTATACCGCATGTAGCAGGATAGGCTGAGGGAGCCTAGTGTTAAGCCACTCCGCTCACCCTTATCCACCAAATTCTAAAGGTTGAATGGCGGAAGTTAACTCCGCGCGTTGCCTCGATGCTCGTACACAACCTGTCACATTTATAGATAAATGCTTGTGTCCCTGTGCCACGACTGGCCTCAAAAGAAGAATATCATACTATAACGTAAAAAGCATTTTAGTTAAGAATAACATAAAAAAAATATTCTTTCTATTATAAAAAGGCCCTCTAAACAATATTTACGATTAAATTGTGTTTATTTTTGCTACCATTACTCACATTCACGTTATGCAGTGAGTAATCATTTCGTATTGCGTAACAAGTAGGTAACCATAGGGTGTGATACAAGTATGTTTTATTCTTAGAATTTTTATTACGGTGGTAGTCTATTCATTTACTGTTTGTGGTAAATCTTTATCGGGATCCTTAAAAAAAATTATAAACGCGACAATTGGGGCTCCGATGTCATCGTGGCATTGAAATATTTAATAATTTATTTATAAGGAGGCCAACCGCGGCGTTGAGTTCCAATACTCAACACGGAATATCTCAATGATTCGGTGGGAAGTGCGGAATCGAAGTGTCTTAAGAGAACGAAGTGTCTTAACATTAGGTTCTCAGGTACTCTATCTACCCCGCTATATGTTTTACTCTGGTATTTTAATTTTATTTAAGGTTTTTTATAATACTTCGAATATATTACAATATACTCGTCGTATGTACAATAATAATACATTATTGTATTAATACCTTCGAGCATTGCTTGAGATAGAGGATATGCAAGGAGGTCTCTTGCTCTAAAATCCTAGCTTTTTTATATTTTAAATAACATTTTAATTAACATTAAAAAATGATAATTTAATCTTGTACATAGTAAAAATATTAATTGAATTTTAATGTTTAATAAGAAGAGTATGTTTTGTATGTGAGAAGTTGTCAACCTGCGTCCATATTTGTAACTAATGTCGTTCTCTTACTTTTTGTATAGAATAGATTATATTTTGACAGTTATTTTTATCTAAAGTTTTAATATATTTAAATATACTTAGAACTCTAAACGAACTTAAATAACAGGTGTAAAAAAGTAACAGCATTTTAAAAAACTGGTTGAAAACATTATAAAGTCGATTTACGAACCATAATTTTAAGTAATAACGTCAGAAGAAGAAAACAATGGATGAAAAATTGCATATTTGTATGAATTTAATTCAATTTATATCAATGAATTATCATTACTTTTATACAAAATAATGATAATACAAAGAAGAAGAAATGAATATTCATTTGCACTGATGAATTTAAATATTTTTTATTTAAACTATACTGAATGTATATAAGTAACAATGTAAACGCTTAGGCTGATCGTGTTTGTCTATCACTTGTTTCGCGCTCTCGCTTGCACGTTCAGCTCAAGCGGAACGTGACAATAAGTTAGTCGTTCTTTGAGTTTAGTCTTTCTCGTGTGTGCTGCTGGCGTTCATCGATTTACGAGGCCAGTCGTGGCGCAGCGGCACGAGGTGTGACTGTAATAACCGACTGGTTGTGGGTTCGATCCCCACTAGAGGAGATGAAATATTTACTTAATTTTATATTTCCATTCCTTCGCTCTGGTATCGAGGTTAAGCGCGGCGTTGAGTTCTGCCACTCAACGCGCAATGCCTCCAGAATTCGGCAGAAAGTGGGGAACGGAGTGTCTTAACACTAGGTTCCCTCTGCCTACCCTGCTGTGTGCGGGATACAGCGTGAAGCTGATTTTATTTATATTTAAAATCAAAAAAAAATCTTTTGTTACTATGAAACTGACAGACGACGCACGGCCAGAACTATTATTTGGCATACAGATTCTTGCAATAGAGTGTAGAGCAGCACTAAGAGAGAGTAATTTGCAAAATTGCTACGACGAATCTGGAAGAAACAGGACTTTATAATTCACGTAAACGATATTACGAGAGAGAACTAGTCGTAGATATATACATAAGTATATTTACAATTATTATTATTCACATTATTATTATTGTGTTGTAAAGAATCTTGCAAAGCCATAAATTTAATTAGGAATCATTTAACAAAATGAGAAAAAACTCATAAAGCAAGTATGTGCAACAATTTGAGACGCAATATATCACATGACACGTCCATTGGCATATACATACATATAATATGCTTATTATAATAAATAGTAATAAGACCATTGTGATGCAGTGGGACAATATGGGACGGTAAACATGACGGTCGTGGGTTCCTCATTCGGGGAATGAATTATTTTCATTTTCTCGCTCCTGTAAAATAAAGTGCAGCGTTGGGTCTTGCAATCCACTGTCCCGATCATTTGGTGCCCTTTTTGAAATATTGCAGGACATACTATCGAAGTCTTTCTGCATACTATCATCTCTCTAGTGTCTCTAGTGTCAGGTCACCTTTACTTGTACTGTATCGTACCTTCTAATTAAAAAAAAACACATCTACGTATTCAACTACGTTATTAAAAGTGCAATTACGTATATATTGCACCAAATGAGCGATACACTCTTTAATTTGGGCTGAAAGCGGAGAACGGAGTATCTGGACACTAGATTTTGTATATCTAACCTGCTATGCGGGATAAAGCGTGAAGCTAATTGAGATTTAACAGAAGCGCGGCAGTTGTATATCCGATTATGAATCTGTGACGTTAATGGAATCAATATCGCTCAGATTACTCATCGATTTTCCATTACAGCTCTGTTCTATAGTTGTGAGATTATTTGATGATTCAGTTTTAATATCTTAGGTATATATAATATGTGTATTGTATAGAGGCCCGTCGTCGTCGGCCTTGTATAGATAAGTTGTGGGTTCTATTCCCATTTGAGTAAATGATATTTTAAATTATTATTAAATGATGTTTGATATTTTTATTTCCTCAAAGCTGAATGAAATCCGTCACACAACGGAATGGTGTATAGAAGGTCTTAAGACTAAGTTCCCAGGTTCTCCTTTGTCTATCCTGCAATGTTATATACAGCAGCGTGAAGAAACAAAAACATTTTTGACATTTGTAATAAGAATTCCTTACAAAAAAAAATTACTTCAAGCGTTGTTTGCAGCCATAAGCTAAGCTAAGCTGTCTCACTACAGCACGACCGCCTCAAATGTATGTTATAGTAAAGTAATTTAACCCTATTATTTTCTGCAGACATTTGCACTTGTTGGGGAATGGGGGCCGAAATGTACTATATTTTAGTAAACATTTATATTAATAATTTGATTTATTTGTTACAGATACAATATGCCGATTGCTAAGAAATTCAAGGAATAACCTATGTAAGTTATATTTTCCAAAAAGTAATCATTGAAGAGACTAAGTTACATACTTTCCTTACATATTGCACTGATTAGCGTCCTCTGCGCGGCTTTTCCCGGTTGAACTTTTTTCTTACAATCTCGCTTGAACTATACGAATATTTATAAAATTTAACGTTACTCCGACAAATTTAAAAGATATATATACATCTAAAGTTATTTCATATTGATTTTAAGTGATAATCAATGTTTTTTTTCTTACAATGTACCAGTATTTCATACCTAAAGTGACCTCTAAATATCTATTAGTTTATATCATAAAACTTTAATTAAATTCATAAAAAAATACTCCAAACTAATAAAATTTGAACCAACAATCATTAAGACATACTAAATTGTAGTAGTAATTATAACATGTGTCATACGCACTCGCTATTGACGATCGATAAATATCTACGGTAAGAGCGTTTGAATAATTGAATACTCGACTACGTATCGTTTATGCGGCTATGATAGTGTATTACGTATTATCATATTCGGCTGTCTGAAGCCTATATTTAGTTAAACGCAAGTTTTTAATTTAAAGAAAATGAATTATTTGTGTTTTAATATAAATTAAAGACAGGCTTAAGAGACAAAGTGCTGCGTTGAGTTGCGCCACGCACAATGAAAATTCTGTATTGAATTTTGGGAAAGCGGAGATCTAAATGTCTTAGCTCTTGATTCTAGCTGCTTTGTACATATTTATGTTAGAGTACAAGTTTCATTTTTCCTACCCAGCTCCGTATAGAAGAAAGAAACCGTCCTCTTCATCCAGCCCAAAATATGTTAGAACAACGTCCTCTTCTTATATTTTTTGTTTCTTTTTTTACATCGAACTGTATATTTCATATTCGCACTGTGTTTTCCACTTGTTGCCCTATTTCAAGATATTGCGTATTGAGTTGTACTAAAGTAAATAATTAATTTCTTTGCAATTGAATCTACAATCAACAGTCGCATTTACGATCAGACTATACCACTGCGCTACAATGGCCTTACATACTTACTACTTATTTCAAAATTTCTCCAGGGCGGCCGTAATTTGTGCCTATCACATTGTTTGAGGACGATAAGAAGTAAACATTCAGCATCATAAATGACATAGGATTTTTAGGATTATCTTATGTTCTATGGCTTAGGGCTTATAAAATGGCGGTCAGTGATAAGACTGATAAGTATCTTAGAACATTTTGGTAGTTGCTTGTAATTTTCATATGTATATACTATAATATATATGCGGTATTGAAGTCCGCGTCTGAACACGCAATGTTCTGAATATTGGGTGCTGTGTGGGGAACGAAGTAACTAAGACCAACCTGCTGTATATCGTGAAGTTTATTTTTTTTTATGTTGGGACTTAACTCATAATATTGCTTTGAATAAGAATCAAATCCATTATTATCGCATATACCGTCTGACGGGTCAGAAGTCTCTTTTACGTAGATTTTTTTTTAATTTAGAAGGTAGAAGAGACTGTGATCGATACAAGATGGATACAATTTCTACAGTTTTATAATCTTTAATTCCTTATTCAAAATTTGAACTCCCAAGCATCCCGTTTTAGCTCAAACACTGTTCCACTGTGTTACGATGGCGTTTATATAAAATATTAACATGCACTTTCTTGTTCCGCTTTGATGTGTGTTTCCGACCGCTCCCTTTGAAATGGAGCTTTGTTTTCTTCTCATAATGAATGGTTTAGAATGTATGAATGAATTTCTTTCTTGAATGGGGCCAATTTTTATTCGTTCTTTTCGTGTCGTGAAGTTATATATTATGGTGTAACG
Organism: Heliconius erato x Heliconius himera; assembly: GCA_013421005.1. Taxonomy (NCBI): domain Eukaryota; kingdom Metazoa; phylum Arthropoda; class Insecta; order Lepidoptera; family Nymphalidae; genus Heliconius; species Heliconius erato x Heliconius himera. The sequence goes on along the minus strand of JAATLQ010034927.1, from coordinate 10,129 downwards.
GGAATTATATGCATAATTTGTGTTACAGTTAATATATACTATATATAAAGCATTTTTTTATAGATCTTTAGTATTTTTTAGCTTTATATTGTATTACGCCTGGCATAGGGAAACTTAGTGTTAAGTAATTAGTTCCTCACTTTACGCTCATTTTTCATGACATTGCGTGTTGAGAGCCATAATTTATTAAAAGAAATTATAATGATATATTTCTTTCCCCTGAGCGGGAATCAAACCTACAAAAGAAGAGTTTGCAGCTGGACGCTGTGCCGCTGGTCCGCGACGGCCTCAGTTTCAATAATGCATCCACTATTCAAAATATTTATTACTTTGCGGAATTATTTATTTATTTTGCAACATTTAATTTTCTAATTCACACATATTTTTAATGGTAGGTAAGATAGCTATACGTTTTGATCCCATCTCGACTGGATTTCGTTAGTATTACTTTCGCTAAGAAGGTCTTGACGAAACCAAGCCAAAAAGAAAAATCTAAAAAAATCCTCGATGGGGAATTGAATCCACTACTGTCACGTTTACACTGAAAAGTGGTGCCATAGACAAGATGACAATAATGAAAAACGAAGTGATTTGTCACTAAGCGTACTTTGTATAGATAGATAAAAGATGTTACCACACCTCATGTAATTCTCTCATTATTTGAACCAGTATATAACCCAAAACGTAGCTTGCATACGTAATCAGTTAACACAAAGAAGGTTGAAGTCGACTTCAATTTAAGCAAAGTTACCAAATAAGAGTTATTTTTAGAGGATTCTACGAGTATTTCCATAGAAAGGATTTCTTTTGAAAATAAACTTTGTTTTTTTGTTTAAAAATAAATATTTTCAAAAAGAAAGTTTTGTAAAGGAATAAATTATGTTCTTTAAAAATTATAATTGGTTAAGTTTCGAGCACTAAAAGTATAAGTAGGTTAATTTAAGTATAAGCAATTGAAATAGAATTGTTACTTTTTTATCTATTTTTCTCATCATCTCCAAATAGATAACTAGATGTCATTCAGTTTTCAGTTTTCATCACACCTACAAACATACCGTGGACTAGTTTAGTTCTGACACAACGACGGTGCAGTGTCTACTGCCAAGACACCCTATTCTCCACTATATACCTGAAAGATGAAACTCAAAAAGAATGGAACCCACAACCATCGCGGTTACATACAGATGCTCTCAGCAAGGCAATAAGCCTTATATAAAGACGGTCGTAGGTACCATTTATAGCAATATTTTTTTAACATTTCCACTAATTGAAGTCGTGGCGCAGTGATGCAAACAGTGACTGTAAAATCGACTGGTTGTGGGTTCGATCCTCACTCGAGGAAATAAAATATTTATTTACATTTATTTTTTCATTTCTTCGCTCTGGTGTCGAGGCAAAGTGCGGCGTTGAGTTCCGCCACTTAAACACACAATGTCTCCAAAGTGGAGAACGGAGTGTCTTAACATTAGATTCCCTCTGCCTACCCTGCTGTGTGCGGGATACAGCGTGAAGCTGATTTATTTTCCACTAACTTCATATCCAAAAATATGACATCTCATTCCACATATGGGTTCAAAACTAAACAAAGACCAATAACATTGAAAAAAGTTATTTTAGATCGAATTAAAAATCATTACAAGCCAAGTATAGAAAGAAGCTTTTGACTCGCAAAAGAATTTAAAATGTTACATTAGACCTAGTAAACACGACCATCTTAGCTTTAAGCTCAAACAAACAGGCTACACTATACACAGTTCTATTTTTAATGCCATAAGGTACTTTTTGTTTGTTTTATAATGGTTTTGCGGCAAAAAATTATGGTGTAACAGATGTGGAACATAGCTCTGTTACCATTATATGTTGAGCTCTTAGGATTCTTTGTGTTCGTGAATTTTGAATATTTTGTTAGTGTAGAGCGGGGGCAGGTAGACCTCGTCGAGCTGGTCGGCCGTGATTTATTCTTTCTTTGTTTGAAACCGGGACTAAGTTGACACATTTTTTTTTAATTCGGTCAACGTAGTTTTTTTTTTCTTTAAACGATGACTTATTGCTCATTTCGTTTAAAATTTGTATGAACCGTCTGTTTATTTCGTGATTACGTAAGTAACCTTTTTTATATAAGCTTCTTACGATTTTGACACGTCTTTGTCTTGTGAGGTTCATTTTCTTAATGTGAAGAAGGCACATTAAGATTATTCCTATTAATTTGGAATAAATGGTGAAAATAAAGAGATTTAACACTCTATTCTCTATTCTTAGATTGCTTTGGAAACATTGATTTTTGTGTGATAAGTTTATTTTTTTGTACTTATTTCAATATATATCTTGTATCTTGAGATTTGTATGAATTTTAATTTATAATTACAAAAAAAGCTTCTTTTTTATATTTAATACAATTATTTATTAAAGTCCTTTGTTGTGCAGTGGAACAGTATCTGACTTTAAACGAGATTGGTCGTGATTTCCTCTACTCGAGAGAATATTTTTTTTAATATCCCCGCTCAGCTTTGGCGAAACAAATCTCGACGGTGTGTTAAACAATCGATGCACAGTATATCAGGAGAGAAAGAGGAGAATTGACCATACTACTTCAAATAAGCAATAATTAATAAAAAAAAGTTAGTAAATGAATACATTAAATGTAATTTAATCATAAAAGTGAGTATATCATACCAGCTCTACCTTATATTTACTTTCTAAATAAAGACAAAAATTTCCTATTTCAATATAAAGGCATCTTTAATACGCAACATTATTCAGTTCAGATAACACCTCATTTGTGCATTAAAAGACTCCATTCATACAGACAAGCCATTCTTTGAGACGTTCTTCTTACATTTTATTTACTATTCAAAACAAATTTAGACGACTCTATTCATTTATAATAAGATCGAATTTCCTTTGAATCCCGAAAATACGTTTGTAGAATTAAATTTGTACCTCGTAAACCTCTCGAACTCTATTCCGAAGCAGTAAAACGTATATTTCGTTACCAGTCTGTAGAGATGGTAGATTTAAACTGCAATTTCGATAAGACTCTACAAATCTTATCACAACGGAATAAAGTTTATTTTCGCTTGAAATATTCAAATTTATATTGAATAGCGTTTTTTTTTATTTTGGACCATATTTATGGGTATGGTAAAGTTGAAATTTGTTTGCCTGTTTGATTGTTAAGCGGTCTACACACGTGTAGTGCCCCAGTTATAAGCGTATGTAAATTTCTTTGTTGTCGATTGCGTCAAAGTAACGGGACCGGTGTGCTACAAGCCTTATAGGCTTTATTATTTTTAAAGGATGAATATCGGACGAGGATGTTATCTGTGTATTTGAATGTGTTACTATCTAAAATGGTCTTTTGTTTAGAAAATTTTATTATATAATTATAGTTTTTACGAACCTATTGTTAAGATACTCCGTTTCTCAGTCTTTTATTTTTTATATCAGTTGTAAAATTTAAGTGACTTATTTTTTTTATAAATATATAATATTAGAAAATTTATACACAAATATTCTAGAACGAACGAGCCAATAAATATCTTTTATCGTAGTGCAGTTCAAACATTCTCCGTGAGATAGTTAAAAATTCAAATTCAAATTTCGAATTTGAGGCCAGTCGTGGCGCAGGGGCACAAAGTGTGCCTGTAAATCGACTGGTTGTGGGTTCGATCCCCACTCGAGGAGATGAAATATTATTTATATTTATATTTTCATTTCTTCGCTCTGGTGTCGAGGGGAAAGCGCGGCGTTGAGTTCCGCCACTCAACACGCAATGTCTCCAGAAATTGGCGGAAAGTGGGGAACGGAGTGTCTTAACACTAGGTTCCCTCTGCCTACCCTGCTGTGTGCGGGATACAGCGCGAAGCTGAAAAAATATCGAAATATTGCTTATTCAACTACTTATACTTTTGCAAGCACTTTTTAATCGTCTAATGAACTACCGAAAGTATGAACGGCAGTTTTGCTATAAAGTGCTGGCTACTCCCACAACAATATAAGTTAAAGTTTATGCCTTACTTGGATAGTAAATTTATAATTAATATTTAAGAAAGATAGCGATAGAAGATACTCGCGATAAAAAATCTAAGTTGAGTTACTCTATTTAATACTCTATGTAAATTTCAAGTGAAAACTGTAAAACAGATTTTCCTCTATAGATAGATTTCCCTAACTATTTAACTTTTTTTAGCTTTACGCTGTATCCCGCACACAGCAGGGTAGGCAGAGGGAACCTAGTGTTAAGACACTCCGTTCCCCACTTTCTGCCGAATTCTGGGGGCATTGCGTGTTGAGTGGCAGAACTCAACGCCCCGCTTTGCCGCGACACCAGAGCGAAAAAATGGAAATATAAATTTAAGCGAATATTTCATCTCCTCGAGTGGGGATCGAACCCACACCCAGTCGGTTTTACAGTCACACTTCGTGTCACTGCGCCACGACTGGCCTTAACTATTTAATATTTTTTAAATTCGTTTTTAAATCAAAAATTCCTCAAATATCTATTATATTTGAGGAAACGCTCCATTTTATATTCAACTAAAGCATTAAAATTAAACGATTTAGTGCCCTCGTATCCAATTTGAACAAGCATATACGATTTTAAACAGATCTCATAGATTTTATAGCATATCTATTGCCAAGAAATGGATATTCTAATATTTAAATATATCTTCCATTATATACCGTTGAGGTCTAGTTGACGTGTATTGCCGGTTAGAATCTCACAGAGGTTTGGTAAAAATATTAGCTTTATAAAATAATAATAATAATAAAATGCACGTGAAAAAGTAAGCTAGTAAAAATACAGTCTTCATACAAAATAAATCAATATTTTCAATAGACACGCAGCGTGTGAGGTCAATAATAAATAAAAAAATCTATGGCTACTTTACTATAAAATTTCGTTATTCAAAAAAAGGTTAAATAACTTTTAAAATCTCATCTCATCTCATCTTTCTCTCACATCAACTACAAGAGAATCTTAAAACTAAATTTATATTACAAATTAAAATGAACGGCAAACGAAATAGTTTAAAGCGAGTTTTCGACATATTGCCAAATGCATGTTTATTATTTCTTAAATATGTTATGTGCGTACGTCATGTAACTAGAATATATTTTAAGCTCTACGGTCTCTATGTGCGGTTTAAAGTAAACTATAGGAGGTTTCGTAATACAATATTACTATAGTAGTTTAACGCAGATTTTTTTTATAATCAGATGCTTCGCTGCTATCTTAGTCTGACTTGGATAATATACATTAGCTTTTTTTTAACATTTTAAAGTGCTCTTCCACACTTAGGAAAGAAAAATACTTATTAAGAAAACTTATAAAAATCTGAACGTAGCGGGACTCGAACCCGCATCTCCTGGTCGGTTCCAGGGTAAATAAGTAAAAGATTAGGTTGTTGTTGTTGCTTTCTTCCATATAAGGTGTCCTAATCCATTTCTTGCAAAATATCCCAATATTATTTTAAACAATTAACTATTTATAATAAAATTAAAATTTTTGCCAGTCGCAAGCAAATTCAGAGTTCGCTCTGGTGTCGAGGCAAACCGTTGAGTTCTACTGCTCAACACGCAATGCCTCCAGAATTCGGTGAAAAGGGGGCAACGAGCAAAAAACTAAATAATATATATAAACTAACGGAAAGTATGACTTACAGGAGTTGTCATAGAATTAGCGCAACGTGTAAGCACACACACACATGTATATATATATATATATATATATATATATATATATATATATATATATATATATATATATATATATATATATATATATATATATATATAAGAAAATGTGGAGAATTTCGAACAAAATGGAAAAAATATAAATGCTCGTGTTTTTTGATTCCGTTCACTTAAAAGTTTAATAACCTCTTTAGAAAAAGGTATTGACGGATAGACGGACATACAGACGATATACATATAAAGTTCCGTTTTTTTTTTCTTGTAAGAGTACAGAACTCTAAAAACAATTTACATTTTTAGCGTGATAAAGTGAGCAATGGTATCTAATAAATATTGTAGAACTACATATGTGATGACACGAAGTGATATATCGGTTCACAACCATACAGTCGTTAATTATAAAGTACCTACAGTGTATTATGGTTTTGATAACATTTTTATAGTTTTAAAAGATTTTTTTTAGCAAAATTTTAATATTATGCACAAATATTTAATTAATAAAAAAAAATATTTCTATTAATCAAATTATATAGTAAAAAAATACTTACATTGCTCAGACTAATGTAACATATAAACTGGATAGTTCATTGACGGTAAAAACCTAGACGTAAAGACCAGTAAAACACGAATAGTCGAGTAAAAATACACTCTGCTCTCTACTTTTAATATTTTATAGAGACTACGTGCTGAGCAGTAAAAAACTTTGCCTTACGTTATATATTTTAAATTAGAACTTTTCAATTCCTTTCTTCATTTTCCGCCGAATTCTGGAGGCATTTCTTTTTGAATGGTGGAACTTAACATCGCTTTCGCACTTTGTTGTACATCTTTTTATCTATCGCGAGGACGTATTAAAATTAATATTAAATATTCAGATCTACGGTGAAGCAGCATAAAAAATCAAGGTTCTAAGATAACGCATTCATAACATTGAAGCTTATTTTTGCTATGAGAATTATGCTTATTTTTGCTGCATTTTCTATGAAATTAACCGTTTCATCAAAACCTTATGAAATTTGGATTAACACGTTGTAATAGGAGAATATCCGAACAGATTTATTTATAGATACTTTATGGACAAAATAATTGTAAATTTATAGTTACAGTGTTACGGCAACTGCGGTGGACTATTCCGACTCACGCTTGACCGGATTTTACATAGTGACATGGACGACATTGCTACCTCATTCACTATATTCTTCATTTTATGCCGCTACATGAAATTATCCACAAAAAACTATTTCTTTATACAATAAAAAGATATACAATCATTTTGTAAGTATAAATTCGAACAGTCAATTACAGAAAAGCAGCATAAATCCCGGCGCCACGTATTCAATTATAACTAGAAAATAAAATAAACTTGATCACGCACGGCGTTGTGTTTCGCGTCTAAACACACAATTTTCTCTGCCTACCTTGCTATATGCAGGATACAGCGCGATACAGATACTATAAAAAAGTTATTTGTTTTCTGTCTCTTTCACTACGAGAGTAAGCTTTGAATGGCTCTGTAAGCAATAATCGTAGCAGTTCCAAAAAACATTTCAATGGCACCTTTCAATAATCGAAAATCATAAAACATACTTATACTACTATAATATATCAACACCTAAGAAATAGAACAATAATTCTTTCAAACGGGATTCGAATGCATGACCACGTTAATAGTTAAAACAATCGCCGCCCATTAAAATAACTGGCTACCGGTTTGGTACAAGGTTTAAGTGTAAGCGATTTATATCAAGTACTAAGAATATAAGCGTAACGCGTTATCGTATAGAAGCGTTTGACTAATATTGTTCTGTTCTTTTCTATATTTACTCGAGAAATGACTATATTTAATTTATATTCAGATCTGGGAAAACGAAACATGGCGTTATATTCCGGTCCCCTTTGCCTTTATTTTACTTTGTGATGTCCCGAAATTTGTCGAAAAATGCTTTGTCTAAGCAGGGAATAATAAAAACTAATTGTCTTAGTCATATCGTTAAGAAATACGTGAAACCAAAAATGTACAAATATACATATATCATCAGTTTCCAAAAAATAGTATTTACGCACCATTATTTCAATGCCCCCGCCTCCTTGCGTCATAATGGCTTCTAAAATGGTTCTTTGTCATATTCACGATATATCTCGCTAGGGAAGGGTAAGTGGAGATACCTTAGCGTTAAGACAATTCGTCCCCCACTCACTGCCCAATTTTGGAGACATTGTGTGTTGGGGATCGGAAATCAACACCACTCTTTGTCTTGTTACCAAAGCGAGCAAATTAAAATAATTAGTAGCAGCATTCCTTTAAGTGAGAATCGAACCTACAATCGTCTCGTCTACAATCAGATGCTTTCCCATAATGACGTCTATAAATGTGATAAATAAATAAAAAAACAACTTCTCTAATAAAACGCTTCCTCATATAACCTACACCGCACATTCATTCGTTCAATAATATTGGTCGATGACTCAGTGGAGGCTACTTCCATTGTTAGGTCGTACGTCATGCTCATGTGCCAGACTAGAAAAAAATCACTTTGTTATATATAAAATAGACATTTTCTAATACAAAAACCTTGACGCGTACCGATTTGGCTGGATTTACTTAGTTTTAATGTTTATGTTCATTTTGAACATTTGAACAGCACATTTGAACTGGTCGCTTTGATTATTGTGAGCATAAAATTTTGGAGATCGTAGTAGTGTAGTGGCACAATCTTCAGCGTCTGACTTCGAACGCGACGGTTGTGGGTTCAGACAAAGGGGGAATGAATTGGTTTCTTTTTTCAATCTGATAACTAGACAAAGAGCGGCGTTGAGTTTTCTGGAATTAATCTAAAAGTTTGGTTATAAAGAGATAGGATTAAGAGACAAATAGATGTTCAATTGTATTTGAACTCAATTTTGATAATAATGTAGGAAGTTCATGTATTTACGAGTAGTGTTTAGTTTTGCGATCTCTCTACTAAGTCAGAAATAGTATGCGCGCAAATATATATTATAAATCATTTCCTCGCTCTGGTAACGCCTTAAGAATTCAGCGTTAAGTGGAAAACTTAACACAAGGTTCCCTCTGCCTACTCCGCTCTTTGCGGGAAACAGCGTGAAGCAAAAAAAAAAATAACTACCTCGAAACTAAATGTTTATCATAAAGAACGGAGGGTGGTTAGTAATAAAACTTATAGCAATCGCATCAATATATGTTAAATCCTTATAAACGATTTCATTTTGGCTATTATGTTTTTGCTATTTCCTTGTAAGCAAATTCTGATGGATGGTATTTCCTTTATCGTATTATATTTCGTATATTTTATCCCTGTAAATCTTGATTGTTCTATCATTTGATAGTATTGTGGTATACTATTTGTGTTAAGTGGTGGTCGGTTCAAATCGCTTAGGAATATTTTGAAAATTAAATATTTGTGCAATTTTGGACTACTTTTCTATTTAAGAAATATGTTATGTGTCAGATATATTTTAGTGTACGTGTTTTTTCGTAGTACTCAAAGCGAACAAAAAAAACATATATAATTATGTTTTTTTTTTCTTTTTTTTTATGTGACAAAAATGTAAATAAAAAAAATAGCAAAATTAGTCCTTCCCACGTTCGAAACCTCTTCATTAAAGAACTAAGAAAAATTGCAAAAGAATTTAAAAAAAATACGACATTAGTGTGCAGCGTTCAGTTTCGCCATTCAACACATACATTATTGAATTTAAGAACAAAGCTTAATACGCATTTTTAATGAGCACAACTTAATTCAAAGTTTTTTGTAAATCATAAAAACGAGGAATAATTAATAAATATATAATTATTCATAATGCTGGAGGTAACTATGATCTTAGCGCTAGATCCTAGATCACATACTATTAGGGGACATTGAAATCATTATAGTGACGCAAAATAGCCTGTAGCTTTTCTCGGTAAAAGGATAGATTTTGTAATAGATAGCTAACACAAAAGTATTTTTTCAACTTGAACCAGTAGTTCCTAAGATTAGAGCATTTAATCAAACCAACTTTTCAGCCTTACTAGTATAGATTTGATCACCAAAATATATCTGCTTAATGAGAAATCGAATTTACTATCCAATCCCAAATTAAACACAAAGAAATATATAAAACTTATTAACTTATTTCACTAGCTCGAATGCCCTTTGAATTGAAACATGGTAAACTGTTGGACCTCCTTAAGACTAAACTAAAATGTCATATTGCAGCAAATAGCCGTCTATTTTATGGTGGAAATAAATTGCTTGTACACATCATATATCTATATATAGATATAAATTATCCGCTTAGTAAAGAACCAATTGTTTCATAGACACGTATATATGTATATATATATATATATATATATATATATATATATATATATATATATATATATATATATATATATATATATATATATATATATATATATATATATATA
>JAATLQ010034926.1:12709-25557 GCA_013421005.1 Heliconius erato x Heliconius himera | reverse complement strand
ATTAATAATGTCGGTCTTCTCCAACACCTTCTGCTTTATATCTTCGTATTGACCGTTGATAAAGTTCATTGAGCCTTTCACCTCCAAAAGCTCTTCTTTAACAACCTTCAATTCGTCAGATAGCAACTTGGACATTGTTTGCTTCATATCTACCATAAACGCTTTGATCTCCTCCCTTATAATCTCGCGTATCTCATTCTGTAATACTGGTGTTTCAGGAATTTCAGGGGGAGACGAGATCGCCACTCTTTTCTTCGTACGATAACTCACATTTGAACTTTGATTTGGACTTAAGGCATCACGTACAGGCGTGTTATCATTTCTCAATCCCTTAGAGGCTTTACAACATAGCGGACAAATCCAGTTTGCCGTGTTCTTTGTGAAACTACTACGGTCAGGCAAAGATTGAAGGCATGTGCTATGGAAGCTACTTCTACACTTCGTACAAACGATACGTTCACCACTGCAGTTATTGTTATTACAACAAGCCCATTCATATCGTCTCGGTGTCATTTTATTTTATTTATTTTATTATATATATTTATTATTTCTTAGATTATATAAGCTAGAACTAGAATACAGAACAGATATTTTATAATACAGGTCCATCTATCGATAACTTGTTGCACTACATAGTTGCATGAGATCAGTATCGATTATGAAATGATAAGTTCTAGTTTGTATCGGTAAGTTCGTATTCTTGAGTATAGGTGGCCACAATATACGTTAACACCGATGCCGCTATGATAATTTGATAAATTTAAGTATTCAAAGTTATTTGTTTATTGTCCCCACTGACTTTATAAAATGAGTTGTTGGGCCATCAACTTGTAGCAAAACACTAACTCTTAGACACAAGATTGGCATAAAAAGTTTGTAAAAAAAGTACTGACATGACTTGAGGAAAAAAATATTCAAACCGTGTTAAAAGTCCACCGATGGTTGAGAAAACACTTCCACATAATAATCACATCATTAATAATTCGTTTTACTTAGATTTACACTGGTAGAATAAACTTTTACAATATTTTAACAAAAAAATCACGAGAGCCGTTATTTTGTGGCAGGGGCGCCACTTATGTTGCGCTTATTATCTTATATTAACATTTGAAGTCGTTAAATAATTGTAATAAAGAGGACTCCAATAAAAGAAATAAAACATACATTTATATAAAAATATATTTAAGAAAATATTACATAATATTATGACAAATATTTATATAATAAAAACTTAATTATTAAACCATAGCATATTTACTTTACACATAATATAATTTAGTTTATTTATACTGTATATTAATTATATATGTGTAACATAGTCATATATTATAAAGAATAATTATTATATTCATAATCATTTTGCTGAACTTTACTAAATAACGGTATTTGTAAACTGAGTAAAGTTGTGGCAGTCAAGATGACAAATATAAAAATAAATATTATAAATTTTCCACAAAATTTTATTTCGATTTTAAAATACTATTTCAGAGATTGTATAGGCAATGCCCACCAATATCTTGTTTATATTTAAAAATACTTCTAATTTCTGAATAACAATAACCATATTAAAGGCCTATAGAAATAGCGTTATACATACTAGACCAAGTGTTCTCAACTTTTTCTTGACCAAGGACCACTTTTATATCATTCTTGGTAGCAGTGACCACCATGCTTGTAGGTATAATAAAAATTAACTGTGACAATCAAACAAAAACTTCGCCTTACCATCCCCAGCCATAAAATTTAAATCACTCGAGGACCATATTTAGACTTCTGCGGACCACTGGTGCTCCGCGGACCACTGGTTGGGAACCAGTGTACTAGACAAAGATAATTTATTAATATATTGAGATTGCATATGCCGTCCTCCCTTATAGCCAGAATGATTTATAAATTTAGGATTACATTTATATGAAAATATATTATATACTCGTATAATTTTACATTCAATGATTATAAAACTTAAAACGCAATCTTTGAACTCAATAATTTTTAATATTACATTGTTATCGTTTCTGTTGATTTACATCATTATTTTGCTTATAGTATTTAGTTTAAATTTTTTCTTGTATTAACAATTTTTGATGACAAAATCTGTTGGATTCTGTTCAAATAGTGTGCTACTAAATACAAATATAATATATTTTATCGTATTTGGTCATGGTAAAAACTAGTTTTTTTTCTATGAAAGAAACCTTTGTTTTCAAAATCAATATAGAAAATACATGCCCTTTAAGTGGCACATATTTATATAATCATGATACTTTTTTTTTGTCATTTTTATTAACTATATTTAAATATACTATAGTTAAGAAGCTTTTCAATATAATCGTTTATTTTTGCATATTTGCTTAATTTAAACGCAGTTTTTAATTTAACTTAGAATAAATGTGTTCAACTTAGTTATAATGTATACAACATTAATTCATTTGTATTAATATTTCCAATAAAATATGAGTAGAGAAATGAATAAAATAAAACAAACGTGAATATAAAAAAGTTTACAGAGTTACACGTTAGTACGTAGATACAAGAAACTATAGGGAAACCTTATAAAATATGAGCAACAGGTGTATTTTATTCAATGAAGCAATGACATAAATTATTTTAATTGAACAGGTTTTCTACTCTTTTTCTTATATTTTATAAATATTTTATATGTATATTTGCATTCATTACTATGAGCTGATTAGTTTACGTTATGTCTAAAAATTAAAAAAAAGCTGAGTATATGGAGTGTTTCTGACTTAACCATCTTAAATGAAAAACAGTTTTAATTACATACTTTTTAATTTTAATTTTAATTCATTTATAGAAATGCCTAATACAATTAAAAAGAATGAGATTTTGCCAAAAAAAAAGTGACTGATAGGCAACGTTTCGTAGTATTTTTGTAGTAGTAGATATTTACGTCATTGGTATCAGTTCGTAGCTGCGTCAAACGAAATACATACAGTATGGATAAAAATCTGGAAATGATAATAATAATCCTACAACTAATCTGTTGATGTATTTTGATTAATTTCTTTAGGTATGTTTGAAATATTTAACCCTATATGCTGCTCCCGTAAAAGGAGCGCTGTCGCTTCCATCCTGTATATTGAGATTTCTTAAAACTTTTTATCAGAATTACTATTTAGGTATTCATGTCGGGATTGAGAGGCCAGTCGTGGCGCAGGGGCACAAAGTGTGCCTGTAAATCTACTGGTTGTGGGTCCGATCCCCACTCGAGGAAATGAAATATTTATTAACATTTTTATTTTCATTTCTTGGTTCTGATGTCGAGGCAAAGCGCGGCGTTGAGTTTCGTCACTCAAAACGCAATGCCTCCAGAACTCGGCGGAAAGTGTCTTAACGCTACGTAACACATTTACTACAATGCTGCGTTCCTTATTTGATGTAATTAGACATCTTGTACTGGTAGCATTTTTTAATTATTTTTTCTGGCACTATTTTTGGTGATCACACAAATATAAAGCTCAGCTTACGCCTCGCAGAGTGTACGTCATTACTTCATGGGATAACTATTGTATTAATAATATAATTGACGTAAAGCAGCCTTCGTTAAATGTATTTGAACACTTTATTATAATTTGACTTTCCATTACATATTCTACATACACAAAAATAATTTAAAATATATATTAAAAATAAACTACATCACTTGATAGAATATAATGCTTCTAAAATCAAATTTATTATTTAAAAAAATATTTGTTTTATTTACATTTGGAATCGAAATAAAAGCATTTATTTCACATAAGATCATTAAAATCTTAAAATTATTTTAACAAAATTTTAAAGAAATTAATTTTGTATAAAGTATAAAGAAGAATATATATAAAGAAATTAATTATGTAATAAAGTAATTTTGTAAATTATTTTATTACATAATTAATTTCTTATTTTGTGTACATAGATCGCGTCGATATTATGCATTAAGTACAATCTGAAATGACGTAAGAAATTTAATTAAATAGTAATAACTGAGTCAGAATCAGTTGTATAAAATAGTTAACATTTTTGAAATGTATAACATTGCTGATATTTTTTTTGAAAAAAAATAAACAACAATTAGTCACAGTCGTATGTTTTTTTTTTATATAAAAAGCCACATGGCATTAAATAAAGTTAAAAAAAGACAATAATTAAATTTAAGAAAATCATCCCAAGTAGACTTGTCTTCCATAAATAATATAATATTGTAATTAAAAAATATTTTTTTATAACAAATTCTTCGTCCAAGAGAAAAAAAAATATAAATTTGGCATTGAAAAAGATCTAGATTGTATATAAACAATTAAATACAATATATACAGTTAAGCATTTCATAATTTTTGCCTTAATATGCACTTATTTTTTCCTTTTATATCCATACTTTATATTGTATCTCTACACAATTAGGCTTCAAGTTTAAGTTAATAGTTATTTATTAAGAAAATATTTTTAATTTGCCCAAAGATAATTTAAAAGAATGATCATATCGCAGAAAACTATGATGTATTCTCCTACCTATTAATATTCTTAGTATTATGATTTTTCAGTCCAATTAAATATCATTATTAAAGCTTTAGAATATAGGATTTCCCAATCTTTCATATAACCAATCATTTTAAAATAAATAATTATATATTTTCTTTTAAATTCATTTAAAAAATGATTTAATAACATAAAAAAACTATTTTTAATAATTGCACATCCCTATTAATCGAAATTAAATATTTATTCGACTTTACGGATATTTACTCGATACTTTTGGTATCATCTAAAAATTAAGTACAATATAATTAATTATTCTAAACTTGGGGCCAAAAACAACGCATTTGGTGCAGTAGTTAGATTAGCCGATTGGAAGGAACGTTTAATACTAACATTAGGATATTGTCGTCGCCATTCCTGTACCTGGAAATAAATATAAATACATATTTTTTTATAATATAGTAACTATGTTTTTTAGGAAATATTTTATCAATAGTATTATCTCTCGTCAAATGATAATTCTTAACAATTTGTATAAATTGCTAACAACAAAAATGCCTTGTATCCAATTTATTAGAATTTCAACGTAACTTGAAGACAATGTATAACTTAGACGTAAGAACTTGGACAGTTTCCAAGAGCGCGAAAAAGTATATTTCCCTTCACAGTGTGGAAAAACAGTTGAAAGCATGTTAAAAGTATCATACCTAATAACAAGAATATAACAACATGCTGACGAACAAGACAATTTTATTTTTTACTGCACATATTTACTTGTTTTAAATGTACCTATCATTTGTTAATATATAACACATAAACATCGTTTCCCATATTTACCTTCAAAAGAGCGACAGAAAATCAAGTAACTTTTTAAACAAATTAAATATTTTGTCTACTAGAATGCAACGGCATTTTATAAAGCAAGAAATGTACATATCTTTAATACTATTATAAATATATTAATATACCTGAGCTTCATTTATCTGGTCACAAAAGCTTACATCCAGAAGTCTAAGTTGTCGGCATTCCGCCAGGATTCTAAAAAAATATTAATTGCTCAATTATTTTTATAAAATTTCTTAATATAAGACGTAGTAACATATTAATAATTACATAATAATAATAATATAATACTTTTTTGCATAAATAAGAAGGTAAAATACAGTTCAATTTACACATTAAATATAGTTACAATTACAAACAATAAATGATTTTCAATCTCGCATTGGTAACAAGAAGAGATTGTGGCGTTCAATTCTATCACTAAATAATACCAAGTAATTCAGACGGAAAGTGGAGAACGGAGTGTCTTCACACTAAGTTCACTCTGCCGGGGAGTTACTTTTTCGTTTTTTTCTAAACTACTTAGATATAATAACATATAAAAAAAACTCACTCAGAACATATATCAGGTGTAACCGCTCTCACTCCAAGCAAATCTAACTGCGACAATTTTGTCGCTTTAGGTAGTAAAGCCCGTAGGTCTCTATCACATATACCTCTTAATGCACCTAAGAATAGCTTTCTTAGTTCACCACCAGTTAGGGAAGATAACCATTCGCCTGAACCACCTGCTTGCAAACTGAAATAGTTATAAAATATATTTTCATAAAAGTATACTTATTAATAAAATAATAATTTAATGGAACGTGTGAACGTGACGTCACCAACTTAAGAGATCACACACACACACGCAAATGCACAAAAACAAATGCACGCACGCACATTTGTAGACGTATTCGTATTTCGTATGTATACGTAACTGCGTCACACGAAATACAGGTATGGATAAACATCGTGAAATGAAAAAAAAAATCTTATGTGTAAACTATTGGGTATTTTGATAAATTTCTTTAGGTATGAATTTGAAATATTTTACCCTATATGCTGTTCCCGTTAAAGGAGCGCAGACGCTTACACCCTGTATTTGCCCTGTATCATAACACATTTACTCACCACCAACCAACGTCCAATTCTTGTAAATTCCTACAATTACTAAGCGCTCTTAAACCGACCGCTGTTAACGAATACGACTTCCAAAAGTCAACTGATAATAAATTCGGACAGTTTGCACCTAATGCCATCGCTACTTCGTCCATGCTTGATATCATTTTACAAGAACCTAGAACGAAATGTGTTTTTATATAGAAAATTACATACAGTACAGTTAAGACGTGGCCGCCCTGAAGTAAATTGTAGATGAGATGATTTAATTTTTGTATTTTTCTTACTTTCTATTATTATCTTCCCGAGTAAACAATACGCAATAGTTCAGTAAGCCCAACTTCAGGGCGGCCACGTTTCGTCGATCGTGGTCTATTAATATTAGTAATAATTAGATAATAACTCAGTAATAAAGATTAATTTAATAATATTTCTTTGACCAATATAAGTAATAACTGTGTCTGTGTATGAACAACAAAGTTTATATATTTTTTAAAGTTCATCTGATTGAACCCACGACTATTACACTGTCCTATAATGACTATAAATAATATTTTTATATGTTCTAATATATTATTAGGCATATTTCCCTTTTATAAAATCAAAATCTACACTTTTTTGATCAACTACATTAAAAACAAAAAATAACTCTTTACCAAGATTAAGATGCTCCAAGCCAGGATTAGCCCATACAATAGATACAACAGCTGCAGTCGTTATATGCGTTCTATATACATCTAACCTTTTGAGTTTCGTTAAACTTGATAGACAGGACCATTCCGAACAATCTACAACTGATCTGAGGCATAATTCTGTGAACAAGGAATTTTTTCTTATTCTCTACAAACTTTAAAAGTTATTTTCCTTATCATATTTATATTTAAGTGTTATACAAGAATAGCATTCAAAAGTGGATAAACTCAGACAAATAATATTTGTATCAAATAAAATAAAAAAATATATTATAATATAAAAAATTGTGACCATAAAACATGTTATTTAATTATTTTAAAAATTACTAATTTTAAACATTTTTTTAAAGTGTTAATCCACACTTAGAAAAGAAAAATACTTATTTATAAAAGGTATAAAAATTTAATTTTCAAATTTTTATACGTTTTCTAAAAGAGTATTCCACTACGTTTATATAAAACATGTTTACATAAAAAATTAAACATACCTTGCAAATTAGGCGACGTGTCTACTATAGCTCTTAGCACTGTATTGTCGACGAATTTGCAACAATTCATTCGTAAATGTGTTAATTCAGCACCGCTCTCTTTTAGAAGTCTGAAATATATATTTTTAAATAGTCAGTTTCACGCTGTATCCCGCGGCGGAACTCAACGCCGGGTTTGTGCCTTGGAGCCAGAGCGAAGAAATGATAATTCATTATAATACCATTGTGGTACAAGACGTTAGTTACATGAGTAAATGAGGTAATTTAAAGTCGACTATATATCTTAAATTATATAAAGATGATTAAAAAAATATGTATGCACGCCACTGAGCTCTATCTTGAACGTAGTGTCCTAATGTTAGGTGCCCAGGTTCCCTCTGCCTACACTGCTACGTCCGGGATACAGTGCGAAGCTAAAAAAAATACTTACGTGACAACATATTGACTTTTTATCATACAGTGACTGCCGCACCAAGAAAGATCCAGTTTCTGAAGGAATTTGCATCGCATAGATAGTGTTGCTAAAACCTGCAAAAGTATATAAAAGGGAATATGTAAATAAATATAGCTAGCTGAAAATCTTGAGAAATTCAAAAATATTTAAATTGAAGCGTAATGGAATAAATTTTATTTATATTATACTTTTTGCCATAATACAAGCTATAATAAAATATACCAATAATAAAAGTTACTAATTTAAGTATCTATATTCAATTTTTGCATAAAATTTTTAAATTTATAGTATTAATGAAAATTAAATATATTTTATTTTATTACTTTAATTTTTGATTAGTAAATTAAAAATTGTTCATGTGGATTGCTGATTAAAGTTGCATTACATATTTAAAAGATCAAATAAAAAAATACATATTAGGAGTAATTCAACAATAGAAATAAAAAAAATATCTTTAAAATTTCAATTTAAAGCTTCACACTAAAGATTCACAGTTTCACACTAAAGATTTGACTAAGACTGTAGGTAAACTTATCGCGCAATAGGAATCAAAGGAATTAAATATTTTTTTATTATAACTACCTTAACCATAGCTAATTTTATGATTATAAATTTGAAAATTTATGTTAATATTTTGTATAAAATTATAAAGTTTAATAAAGACTTAATAATATATTTTTATTAAGATTTTATACTACAAAAAACATATGATTTTGTCTAGTATATTAATTGTACAGAGATGACAATCGATTCGTCCTTATCACAAATGTTTGACACGATTACATTTATACCAAATATATTATTTATATAAAGAGTACGCATTCGCTAAAATTATTACCGATACCAATATATTATGATTTCATCCTCAATCAAATAGAAGCACTATATGTATATGTGGGGAACGGAGTGTCTTAACAATAGGTTCCCTCTGCCTACCCTGCTGTGTGCGGGATACAGCGTGAAGCTGAAAAAAAATGTAAATGTTATGTTGCTTTATTGAACACGTTTGAGGTGGACTCCGCCACACACATAAGTAAATCGATGTATAATTGTAACAGCAAAATGCAACAGAATATAATAAAATTCTCATTACTAAATAAATTAATTATTAAAATCATTACTTACCTCGGACCTAACACAGTGCCAATATGGCCTCAAATCTATACTTCTGTAAAGTATCGCATCTGAGGCCAATCTGCTAAAATGTTTGTTGACTTGTGCACACCGACACAGGGATTGCATGTCCAAATACTTCATCACAGATAGAATCGTTTCGTCCTGAAATAGAAAATATTCTTTTAAAATATTATTGTTTTAGCGTCAGTCTACTTATTTTCTATTTCATTTAGGGTTCCGTGCCCTAAAAGGAAACCGAAATCCTTATAGGATCACAGAATTTGTTGTCCGTTTGACTATTTAAAGAACCAAAAGATACGAACAGCCTTCCCGGTACTTCCCGTGGACCTACAGTAATGAAGCTTAGAGAACCCTCCATGAGAGAGTCTGACTCGCACTTGACCGGTTTTCTTACGGCGAATTTTTTAAATTATATAGAGTAGAAAGAGCGAATGTTAAGACACTCCGTTCCCTACTTTCCCCCAATTTTCGAGAAATTGGGTGTTAATTGGAGGATTGGTAGCCGCGCTTTGGTCTTGTTACTACAACGTGAAAATAACAATAATTGATTCCCCAGATAAAAAACCAATAAATATCGCATTTACAGTCAGACAATATGCCTTTTTATTTGGAACCTTATAAAAAAACAAATAAACTTAAAAATAAAACTATATAATTTGTTAATTTTAATAAACTTTTGAATAAACATTCGATTATTGTCGCTTACTTCGCAAATAAATCATAGACGTTACATAAATCATAACACAGCAACAAAAGTCACGTAAATTGAATATTATACAAATAAATTACATTACTATATAGTATCTATATATACTTATATATGTTTTTCAATTAAATTTTTATTAGTACAATCACGGTACTTACTCTATCAATTTATCTAAGTAAATCAAACCTAAAAAAACACTACTAAAAATGCCGTCAAAAATCATGAATAAGATATAAGTTATTAAGCATTTTTTAAAAAGCGGAAATTAAATTCAGATATTTCAATCACTCAAAAAGTAAATAGAATCGTTATTATTCTAATTTCCGGTATCGCCATTTTATTGTGAGGCAAGAAGGGCTGGCCTTGGAATATGCATTAAAACTTTATCTTGAAAAATAATCAATTGCATGTTACAAAAAAAAATGGCTGAATGAATGAATAATTTTGTGATAATAATCATCACCATCTTGGTGCAGTGGGACACCGTGTAACTGTTAAATTGTTAACGTAATAGTTGGGTATTCGATTCCTTGTTAGTCACTGCTCTGGTGAGATAAATCGTAAGGTCGATTTCTATCACCTAACACGTTATATCAATTAAATGTGAATTTAACTTAACCAAAAATATCGACTGCCCAAAAATAATAAACTAAAAAAACGAAAAAAAACAGTTAAACTAAATAACTGAAGTTTCACATCCAGTGACTAACGTAATCTTCATAGATCCTACCATCTATACTAGTAGATAGCAGAGCATTGTTTGTTACATTTCTGTAGAATTGAACGACAAATGAGTTATATGTCAAAAACCATATGCATATACTTTATTTCCTATATAATGCATATCTAACCCAATAAGTCAATTCTTTCTTTTATAAGTTAAAAAAATGTTTTATGTTTTTTAAATCACACCATATTTCGCGTGTACAAGGTTAGAGGGCGCATAGTGTTACGACACTCTGACTCCCACTTTCCGCCGAATTCTTAATTTCCGAGTGGGACTTGAACGCACAACCTATGATGTCTACAGTCATATGCTCGTACCACCTCGTCACGACTGGCCTAAATTCTCTAATCATCGAGTAAGTAAATTATTTATCAGCACTTAAAAAGTCCATATATTTTATAAGCATACCGAAATATCACTAATGTTCAGAAAAACAAAAATTTTATATTTTACGTATCACTGGAGTGCGAATCCAATATTAATTCGCTACTAATTTTCACATGTTATATGATTATTACACACAGTCATATTACAAGGCAAGTTTCTTTTTCATAATACTATATTGAATAGTTCATACAAATTTTGTTACCAATATAGTCCGTCTCAAATGGCTTATAAACATTTCTTATTCTTTTAGGTGCATATAATATAAGACCATTGTTATGTGCTATCAGAATATCTCACTATACAATACTAGTGTTTACCTGCGGCTTCACCCGCATAATCAGATGGAAATGGCTAAAGGTTGTTTGCACATACGTTCTCATTAAGCTACGCCGAAATTTTTATACGCTTGTTACAACTTATTTATGTTGTTATGGCTTAGTGTGTCAGAGCGCCTGGTCGGTTTCCAGGAGGCGCGGGTTCGAGTCCCGCTACGTTAAAATTTTTATACGTTTTCTAAATAACTATTTTTCTTTCCTAAGTGTGGATTAATACTTTAAAAATGTTTAAAATATTTAATAAATAGTATTTTCTCTTGCCAGACGATAATTCTTAGTAATTACCTTTGGGTAGCGGAAATTTGTAAAAATCTCCCTACAGAGATGCTTACAACATAAATAAGTTGTAACAAGCGTATAAAAATTTCGACGTAGCTTGATTAGAATGTATGGCTTAGTGGTCAGAGCGCCTGGTCGGTTTGCAAAAGGCGCGGGTTCGAGTCCCGCTACGTTAAAAATTTTATACGTTTTCTAAATAAGTATAATTAAAAGATATTTTTGAAAATAAGTTTATAGAACCACCACCAGGTGACACTACAAAAATGATGCTTCACGTAGTCGGAAAATTCAAGATGCAGGTTTAGATTTGGAGCGGAAAGAGAAAGAGTTCCTCTAGAACACTGGTTCCCAACCAGTGGTCCGCAGAAGCCTAAATATGGTCCGTGTACGATTTAAATTTTATGACTGGGGATGGTGAGCAGAAGTTTTTGTTTGACTATCACAGTTAATTTTTACTATACCTACATGCATAGTGGTCCCTGCTACCAAGAATGATATAAAAGTGGTCCTTGATAAACAAAAGGTTGGGACCCTGCTCTAGAATAACATATCGTATTAGATTTTAAGAGATACATTGCTTAATAGTTTTTTGTACTGAAAAGAAATATAAGTTCAGTAAAAATCTCGATCTGTTTGGTTTCGTTATAACAAACCTTTAGTGAAATCGTAAATCAGTCTAGAATCTAGATCAGACACACTTTTAAGTTTTCTATCAACGGACATATATTGAGTTCAATATTTTTTAACCTTCATTACGTCAATATACAGTTTAAGTGAAAAAGATTACTATTATAGTTTTATAATTGTAGTTGAACTCGAGTAGAAAAGTATTAAGTGCTAATTTTTTATTTTCTTTAAGTCATTTTTTTTCAAATATGAAACTAATATCTATTCTTATTTAACAAAAGTTTCTTGCCTTGCCACTATTTAGCAATCCATACCTATATTATAAATTCGAAAGTAACTCTGTCTGTCTGTCTGTCTGTCTGTCTGTCTGTCTGTCTGTCTGTCTGTCTGTCTGTCTGTCTGTCTGTCTGTCTGTGACGCAATCAGGGCCAAACCGCTAATTCAATTGTAATAAAATACTCATACAGAGATACTTGAGGGTCTTCGGATGAACATAGGTTACTTTTTTTCTCATATTTGTAATATTGTCGATATATACTAATATATTAAAATATTTTTTAATTTGACAGGCAATTTATTCCGCCATGTTAATA
>JAATLQ010034926.1:0-12609 GCA_013421005.1 Heliconius erato x Heliconius himera | reverse complement strand
CAGACAGACAGACAGAGTTACTTTCGAATTTATAATATAGGTATGGATTGCTAAATAGTGGCAAGGCAAGAAACTTTTGTTAAATAAGAATAGATATTAGTTTCATATTTGAAAAAAAATGACTTAAAGAAAATAAAAAATTAGCACTTAATACTTTTCTACTCGAGTTCAACTACAATTATAAAACTATAATAGTAATCTTTTTCACTTAAACTGTATATTGACGTAATGAAGGTTAAAAAATATTGAACTCAATATATGTCCGTTGATAGAAAACTTAAAAGTGTGTCTGATCTAGATTCTAGACTGATTTACGATTTCACTAAAGGTTTGTTATAACGAAACCAAACAGATCGAGATTTTTACTGAACTTATATTTCTTTTCAGTACAAAAAACTATTAAGCAATGTATCTCTTAAAATCTAATACGATATGTTATTCTAGAGCAGGGTCCCAACCTTTTGTTTATCAAGGACCACTTTTATATCATTCTTGGTAGCAGGGACCACTATGCATGTAGGTATAGTAAAAATTAACTGTGATAGTCAAACAAAAACTTCTGCTCACCATCCCCAGTCATAAAATTTAAATCGTACACGGACCATATTTAGGCTTCTGCGGACCACTGGTTGGGAACCAGTGTTCTAGAGGAACTCTTTCTCTTTCCGCTCCAAATCTAAACCTGCATCTTGAATTTTCCGACTACGTGAAGCATCATTTTTGTAGTGTCACCTGGTGGTGGTTCTATAAACTTATTTTCAAAAATATCTTTTAATTATACTTATTTAGAAAACGTATAAAATTTTTAACGTAGCGGGACTCGAACCCGCGCCTTTTGCAAACCGACCAGGCGCTCTGACCACTAAGCCATACATTCTAATCAAGCTACGTCGAAATTTTTATACGCTTGTTACAACTTATTTATGTTGTAAGCATCTCTGTAGGGAGATTTTTACAAATTTCCGCTACCCAAAGGTAATTACTAAGAATTATCGTCTGGCAAGAGAAAATACTATTTATTAAATATTTTAAACATTTTTAAAGTATTAATCCACACTTAGGAAAGAAAAATAGTTATTTAGAAAACGTATAAAAATTTTAACGTAGCGGGACTCGAACCCGCGCCTCCTGGAAACCGACCAGGCGCTCTGACACACTAAGCCATAACAACATAAATAAGTTGTAACAAGCGTATAAAAATTTCGGCGTAGCTTAATGAGAACGTATGTGCAAACAACCTTTAGCCATTTCCATCTGATTATGCGGGTGAAGCCGCAGGTAAACACTAGTATTGTATAGTGAGATATTCTGATAGCACATAACAATGGTCTTATATTATATGCACCTAAAAGAATAAGAAATGTTTATAAGCCATTTGAGACGGACTATATTGGTAACAAAATTTGTATGAACTATTCAATATAGTATTATGAAAAAGAAACTTGCCTTGTAATATGACTGTGTGTAATAATCATATAACATGTGAAAATTAGTAGCGAATTAATATTGGATTCGCACTCCAGTGATACGTAAAATATAAAATTTTTGTTTTTCTGAACATTAGTGATATTTCGGTATGCTTATAAAATATATGGACTTTTTAAGTGCTGATAAATAATTTACTTACTCGATGATTAGAGAATTTAGGCCAGTCGTGACGAGGTGGTACGAGCATATGACTGTAGACATCATAGGTTGTGCGTTCAAGTCCCACTCGGAAATTAAGAATTCGGCGGAAAGTGGGAGTCAGAGTGTCGTAACACTATGCGCCCTCTAACCTTGTACACGCGAAATATGGTGTGATTTAAAAAACATAAAACATTTTTTTAACTTATAAAAGAAAGAATTGACTTATTGGGTTAGATATGCATTATATAGGAAATAAAGTATATGCATATGGTTTTTGACATATAACTCATTTGTCGTTCAATTCTACAGAAATGTAACAAACAATGCTCTGCTATCTACTAGTATAGATGGTAGGATCTATGAAGATTACGTTAGTCACTGGATGTGAAACTTCAGTTATTTAGTTTAACTGTTTTTTTTCGTTTTTTTAGTTTATTATTTTTGGGCAGTCGATATTTTTGGTTAAGTTAAATTCACATTTAATTGATATAACGTGTTAGGTGATAGAAATCGACCTTACGATTTATCTCACCAGAGCAGTGACTAACAAGGAATCGAATACCCAACTATTACGTTAACAATTTAACAGTTACACGGTGTCCCACTGCACCAAGATGGTGATGATTATTATCACAAAATTATTCATTCATTCAGCCATTTTTTTTTGTAACATGCAATTGATTATTTTTCAAGATAAAGTTTTAATGCATATTCCAAGGCCAGCCCTTCTTGCCTCACAATAAAATGGCGATACCGGAAATTAGAATAATAACGATTCTATTTACTTTTTGAGTGATTGAAATATCTGAATTTAATTTCCGCTTTTTAAAAAATGCTTAATAACTTATATCTTATTCATGATTTTTGACGGCATTTTTAGTAGTGTTTTTTTAGGTTTGATTTACTTAGATAAATTGATAGAGTAAGTACCGTGATTGTACTAATAAAAATTTAATTGAAAAACATATATAAGTATATATAGATACTATATAGTAATGTAATTTATTTGTATAATATTCAATTTACGTGACTTTTGTTGCTGTGTTATGATTTATGTAACGTCTATGATTTATTTGCGAAGTAAGCGACAATAATCGAATGTTTATTCAAAAGTTTATTAAAATTAACAAATTATATAGTTTTATTTTTAAGTTTATTTGTTTTTTTATAAGGTTCCAAATAAAAAGGCATATTGTCTGACTGTAAATGCGATATTTATTGGTTTTTTATCTGGGGAATCAATTATTGTTATTTTCACGTTGTAGTAACAAGACCAAAGCGCGGCTACCAATCCTCCAATTAACACCCAATTTCTCGAAAATTGGGGGAAAGTAGGGAACGGAGTGTCTTAACATTCGCTCTTTCTACTCTATATAATTTAAAAAATTCGCCGTAAGAAAACCGGTCAAGTGCGAGTCAGACTCTCTCATGGAGGGTTCTCTAAGCTTCATTACTGTAGGTCCACGGGAAGTACCGGGAAGGCTGTTCGTATCTTTTGGTTCTTTAAATAGTCAAACGGACAACAAATTCTGTGATCCTATAAGGATTTCGGTTTCCTTTTAGGGCACGGAACCCTAAATGAAATAGAAAATAAGTAGACTGACGCTAAAACAATAATATTTTAAAAGAATATTTTCTATTTCAGGACGAAACGATTCTATCTGTGATGAAGTATTTGGACATGCAATCCCTGTGTCGGTGTGCACAAGTCAACAAACATTTTAGCAGATTGGCCTCAGATGCGATACTTTACAGAAGTATAGATTTGAGGCCATATTGGCACTGTGTTAGGTCCGAGGTAAGTAATGATTTTAATAATTAATTTATTTAGTAATGAGAATTTTATTATATTCTGTTGCATTTTGCTGTTACAATTATACATCGATTTACTTATGTGTGTGGCGGAGTCCACCTCAAACGTGTTCAATAAAGCAACATAACATTTACATTTTTTTTCAGCTTCACGCTGTATCCCGCACACAGCAGGGTAGGCAGAGGGAACCTATTGTTAAGACACTCCGTTCCCCACATATACATATAGTGCTTCTATTTGATTGAGGATGAAATCATAATATATTGGTATCGGTAATAATTTTAGCGAATGCGTACTCTTTATATAAATAATATATTTGGTATAAATGTAATCGTGTCAAACATTTGTGATAAGGACGAATCGATTGTCATCTCTGTACAATTAATATACTAGACAAAATCATATGTTTTTTGTAGTATAAAATCTTAATAAAAATATATTATTAAGTCTTTATTAAACTTTATAATTTTATACAAAATATTAACATAAATTTTCAAATTTATAATCATAAAATTAGCTATGGTTAAGGTAGTTATAATAAAAAAATATTTAATTCCTTTGATTCCTATTGCGCGATAAGTTTACCTACAGTCTTAGTCAAATCTTTAGTGTGAAACTGTGAATCTTTAGTGTGAAGCTTTAAATTGAAATTTTAAAGATATTTTTTTTATTTCTATTGTTGAATTACTCCTAATATGTATTTTTTTATTTGATCTTTTAAATATGTAATGCAACTTTAATCAGCAATCCACATGAACAATTTTTAATTTACTAATCAAAAATTAAAGTAATAAAATAAAATATATTTAATTTTCATTAATACTATAAATTTAAAAATTTTATGCAAAAATTGAATATAGATACTTAAATTAGTAACTTTTATTATTGGTATATTTTATTATAGCTTGTATTATGGCAAAAAGTATAATATAAATAAAATTTATTCCATTACGCTTCAATTTAAATATTTTTGAATTTCTCAAGATTTTCAGCTAGCTATATTTATTTACATATTCCCTTTTATATACTTTTGCAGGTTTTAGCAACACTATCTATGCGATGCAAATTCCTTCAGAAACTGGATCTTTCTTGGTGCGGCAGTCACTGTATGATAAAAAGTCAATATGTTGTCACGTAAGTATTTTTTTTAGCTTCGCACTGTATCCCGGACGTAGCAGTGTAGGCAGAGGGAACCTGGGCACCTAACATTAGGACACTACGTTCAAGATAGAGCTCAGTGGCGTGCATACATATTTTTTTAATCATCTTTATATAAT
The DNA here is from genome assembly GCA_013421005.1 of Heliconius erato x Heliconius himera. Lineage (NCBI taxonomy): Eukaryota > Metazoa > Arthropoda > Insecta > Lepidoptera > Nymphalidae > Heliconius > Heliconius erato x Heliconius himera. Next base: position 7,890 of record JAATLQ010034926.1, on the reverse strand, counting down.
TTAAGATATATAGTCGACTTTAAATTACCTCATTTACTCATGTAACTAACGTCTTGTACCACAATGGTATTATAATGAATTATCATTTCTTCGCTCTGGCTCCAAGGCACAAACCCGGCGTTGAGTTCCGCCGCGGGATACAGCGTGAAACTGACTATTTAAAAATATATATTTCAGACTTCTAAAAGAGAGCGGTGCTGAATTAACACATTTACGAATGAATTGTTGCAAATTCGTCGACAATACAGTGCTAAGAGCTATAGTAGACACGTCGCCTAATTTGCAAGGTATGTTTAATTTTTTATGTAAACATGTTTTATATAAACGTAGTGGAATACTCTTTTAGAAAACGTATAAAAATTTGAAAATTAAATTTTTATACCTTTTATAAATAAGTATTTTTCTTTTCTAAGTGTGGATTAACACTTTAAAAAAATGTTTAAAATTAGTAATTTTTAAAATAATTAAATAACATGTTTTATGGTCACAATTTTTTATATTATAATATATTTTTTTATTTTATTTGATACAAATATTATTTGTCTGAGTTTATCCACTTTTGAATGCTATTCTTGTATAACACTTAAATATAAATATGATAAGGAAAATAACTTTTAAAGTTTGTAGAGAATAAGAAAAAATTCCTTGTTCACAGAATTATGCCTCAGATCAGTTGTAGATTGTTCGGAATGGTCCTGTCTATCAAGTTTAACGAAACTCAAAAGGTTAGATGTATATAGAACGCATATAACGACTGCAGCTGTTGTATCTATTGTATGGGCTAATCCTGGCTTGGAGCATCTTAATCTTGGTAAAGAGTTATTTTTTGTTTTTAATGTAGTTGATCAAAAAAGTGTAGATTTTGATTTTATAAAAGGGAAATATGCCTAATAATATATTAGAACATATAAAAATATTATTTATAGTCATTATAGGACAGTGTAATAGTCGTGGGTTCAATCAGATGAACTTTAAAAAATATATAAACTTTGTTGTTCATACACAGACACAGTTATTACTTATATTGGTCAAAGAAATATTATTAAATTAATCTTTATTACTGAGTTATTATCTAATTATTACTAATATTAATAGACCACGATCGACGAAACGTGGCCGCCCTGAAGTTGGGCTTACTGAACTATTGCGTATTGTTTACTCGGGAAGATAATAATAGAAAGTAAGAAAAATACAAAAATTAAATCATCTCATCTACAATTTACTTCAGGGCGGCCACGTCTTAACTGTACTGTATGTAATTTTCTATATAAAAACACATTTCGTTCTAGGTTCTTGTAAAATGATATCAAGCATGGACGAAGTAGCGATGGCATTAGGTGCAAACTGTCCGAATTTATTATCAGTTGACTTTTGGAAGTCGTATTCGTTAACAGCGGTCGGTTTAAGAGCGCTTAGTAATTGTAGGAATTTACAAGAATTGGACGTTGGTTGGTGGTGAGTAAATGTGTTATGATACAGGGCAAATACAGGGTGTAAGCGTCTGCGCTCCTTTAACGGGAACAGCATATAGGGTAAAATATTTCAAATTCATACCTAAAGAAATTTATCAAAATACCCAATAGTTTACACATAAGATTTTTTTTTTCATTTCACGATGTTTATCCATACCTGTATTTCGTGTGACGCAGTTACGTATACATACGAAATACGAATACGTCTACAAATGTGCGTGCGTGCATTTGTTTTTGTGCATTTGCGTGTGTGTGTGTGATCTCTTAAGTTGGTGACGTCACGTTCACACGTTCCATTAAATTATTATTTTATTAATAAGTATACTTTTATGAAAATATATTTTATAACTATTTCAGTTTGCAAGCAGGTGGTTCAGGCGAATGGTTATCTTCCCTAACTGGTGGTGAACTAAGAAAGCTATTCTTAGGTGCATTAAGAGGTATATGTGATAGAGACCTACGGGCTTTACTACCTAAAGCGACAAAATTGTCGCAGTTAGATTTGCTTGGAGTGAGAGCGGTTACACCTGATATATGTTCTGAGTGAGTTTTTTTTATATGTTATTATATCTAAGTAGTTTAGAAAAAAACGAAAAAGTAACTCCCCGGCAGAGTGAACTTAGTGTGAAGACACTCCGTTCTCCACTTTCCGTCTGAATTACTTGGTATTATTTAGTGATAGAATTGAACGCCACAATCTCTTCTTGTTACCAATGCGAGATTGAAAATCATTTATTGTTTGTAATTGTAACTATATTTAATGTGTAAATTGAACTGTATTTTACCTTCTTATTTATGCAAAAAAGTATTATATTATTATTATTATGTAATTATTAATATGTTACTACGTCTTATATTAAGAAATTTTATAAAAATAATTGAGCAATTAATATTTTTTTAGAATCCTGGCGGAATGCCGACAACTTAGACTTCTGGATGTAAGCTTTTGTGACCAGATAAATGAAGCTCAGGTATATTAATATATTTATAATAGTATTAAAGATATGTACATTTCTTGCTTTATAAAATGCCGTTGCATTCTAGTAGACAAAATATTTAATTTGTTTAAAAAGTTACTTGATTTTCTGTCGCTCTTTTGAAGGTAAATATGGGAAACGATGTTTATGTGTTATATATTAACAAATGATAGGTACATTTAAAACAAGTAAATATGTGCAGTAAAAAATAAAATTGTCTTGTTCGTCAGCATGTTGTTATATTCTTGTTATTAGGTATGATACTTTTAACATGCTTTCAACTGTTTTTCCACACTGTGAAGGGAAATATACTTTTTCGCGCTCTTGGAAACTGTCCAAGTTCTTACGTCTAAGTTATACATTGTCTTCAAGTTACGTTGAAATTCTAATAAATTGGATACAAGGCATTTTTGTTGTTAGCAATTTATACAAATTGTTAAGAATTATCATTTGACGAGAGATAATACTATTGATAAAATATTTCCTAAAAAACATAGTTACTATATTATAAAAAAATATGTATTTATATTTATTTCCAGGTACAGGAATGGCGACGACAATATCCTAATGTTAGTATTAAACGTTCCTTCCAATCGGCTAATCTAACTACTGCACCAAATGCGTTGTTTTTGGCCCCAAGTTTAGAATAATTAATTATATTGTACTTAATTTTTAGATGATACCAAAAGTATCGAGTAAATATCCGTAAAGTCGAATAAATATTTAATTTCGATTAATAGGGATGTGCAATTATTAAAAATAGTTTTTTTATGTTATTAAATCATTTTTTAAATGAATTTAAAAGAAAATATATAATTATTTATTTTAAAATGATTGGTTATATGAAAGATTGGGAAATCCTATATTCTAAAGCTTTAATAATGATATTTAATTGGACTGAAAAATCATAATACTAAGAATATTAATAGGTAGGAGAATACATCATAGTTTTCTGCGATATGATCATTCTTTTAAATTATCTTTGGGCAAATTAAAAATATTTTCTTAATAAATAACTATTAACTTAAACTTGAAGCCTAATTGTGTAGAGATACAATATAAAGTATGGATATAAAAGGAAAAAATAAGTGCATATTAAGGCAAAAATTATGAAATGCTTAACTGTATATATTGTATTTAATTGTTTATATACAATCTAGATCTTTTTCAATGCCAAATTTATATTTTTTTTTCTCTTGGACGAAGAATTTGTTATAAAAAAATATTTTTTAATTACAATATTATATTATTTATGGAAGACAAGTCTACTTGGGATGATTTTCTTAAATTTAATTATTGTCTTTTTTTAACTTTATTTAATGCCATGTGGCTTTTTATATAAAAAAAAAACATACGACTGTGACTAATTGTTGTTTATTTTTTTTCAAAAAAAATATCAGCAATGTTATACATTTCAAAAATGTTAACTATTTTATACAACTGATTCTGACTCAGTTATTACTATTTAATTAAATTTCTTACGTCATTTCAGATTGTACTTAATGCATAATATCGACGCGATCTATGTACACAAAATAAGAAATTAATTATGTAATAAAATAATTTACAAAATTACTTTATTACATAATTAATTTCTTTATATATATTCTTCTTTATACTTTATACAAAATTAATTTCTTTAAAATTTTGTTAAAATAATTTTAAGATTTTAATGATCTTATGTGAAATAAATGCTTTTATTTCGATTCCAAATGTAAATAAAACAAATATTTTTTTAAATAATAAATTTGATTTTAGAAGCATTATATTCTATCAAGTGATGTAGTTTATTTTTAATATATATTTTAAATTATTTTTGTGTATGTAGAATATGTAATGGAAAGTCAAATTATAATAAAGTGTTCAAATACATTTAACGAAGGCTGCTTTACGTCAATTATATTATTAATACAATAGTTATCCCATGAAGTAATGACGTACACTCTGCGAGGCGTAAGCTGAGCTTTATATTTGTGTGATCACCAAAAATAGTGCCAGAAAAAATAATTAAAAAATGCTACCAGTACAAGATGTCTAATTACATCAAATAAGGAACGCAGCATTGTAGTAAATGTGTTACGTAGCGTTAAGACACTTTCCGCCGAGTTCTGGAGGCATTGCGTTTTGAGTGACGAAACTCAACGCCGCGCTTTGCCTCGACATCAGAACCAAGAAATGAAAATAAAAATGTTAATAAATATTTCATTTCCTCGAGTGGGGATCGGACCCACAACCAGTAGATTTACAGGCACACTTTGTGCCCCTGCGCCACGACTGGCCTCTCAATCCCGACATGAATACCTAAATAGTAATTCTGATAAAAAGTTTTAAGAAATCTCAATATACAGGATGGAAGCGACAGCGCTCCTTTTACGGGAGCAGCATATAGGGTTAAATATTTCAAACATACCTAAAGAAATTAATCAAAATACATCAACAGATTAGTTGTAGGATTATTATTATCATTTCCAGATTTTTATCCATACTGTATGTATTTCGTTTGACGCAGCTACGAACTGATACCAATGACGTAAATATCTACTACTACAAAAATACTACGAAACGTTGCCTATCAGTCACTTTTTTTTTGGCAAAATCTCATTCTTTTTAATTGTATTAGGCATTTCTATAAATGAATTAAAATTAAAATTAAAAAGTATGTAATTAAAACTGTTTTTCATTTAAGATGGTTAAGTCAGAAACACTCCATATACTCAGCTTTTTTTTAATTTTTAGACATAACGTAAACTAATCAGCTCATAGTAATGAATGCAAATATACATATAAAATATTTATAAAATATAAGAAAAAGAGTAGAAAACCTGTTCAATTAAAATAATTTATGTCATTGCTTCATTGAATAAAATACACCTGTTGCTCATATTTTATAAGGTTTCCCTATAGTTTCTTGTATCTACGTACTAACGTGTAACTCTGTAAACTTTTTTATATTCACGTTTGTTTTATTTTATTCATTTCTCTACTCATATTTTATTGGAAATATTAATACAAATGAATTAATGTTGTATACATTATAACTAAGTTGAACACATTTATTCTAAGTTAAATTAAAAACTGCGTTTAAATTAAGCAAATATGCAAAAATAAACGATTATATTGAAAAGCTTCTTAACTATAGTATATTTAAATATAGTTAATAAAAATGACAAAAAAAAAGTATCATGATTATATAAATATGTGCCACTTAAAGGGCATGTATTTTCTATATTGATTTTGAAAACAAAGGTTTCTTTCATAGAAAAAAAACTAGTTTTTACCATGACCAAATACGATAAAATATATTATATTTGTATTTAGTAGCACACTATTTGAACAGAATCCAACAGATTTTGTCATCAAAAATTGTTAATACAAGAAAAAATTTAAACTAAATACTATAAGCAAAATAATGATGTAAATCAACAGAAACGATAACAATGTAATATTAAAAATTATTGAGTTCAAAGATTGCGTTTTAAGTTTTATAATCATTGAATGTAAAATTATACGAGTATATAATATATTTTCATATAAATGTAATCCTAAATTTATAAATCATTCTGGCTATAAGGGAGGACGGCATATGCAATCTCAATATATTAATAAATTATCTTTGTCTAGTACACTGGTTCCCAACCAGTGGTCCGCGGAGCACCAGTGGTCCGCAGAAGTCTAAATATGGTCCTCGAGTGATTTAAATTTTATGGCTGGGGATGGTAAGGCGAAGTTTTTGTTTGATTGTCACAGTTAATTTTTATTATACCTACAAGCATGGTGGTCACTGCTACCAAGAATGATATAAAAGTGGTCCTTGGTCAAGAAAAAGTTGAGAACACTTGGTCTAGTATGTATAACGCTATTTCTATAGGCCTTTAATATGGTTATTGTTATTCAGAAATTAGAAGTATTTTTAAATATAAACAAGATATTGGTGGGCATTGCCTATACAATCTCTGAAATAGTATTTTAAAATCGAAATAAAATTTTGTGGAAAATTTATAATATTTATTTTTATATTTGTCATCTTGACTGCCACAACTTTACTCAGTTTACAAATACCGTTATTTAGTAAAGTTCAGCAAAATGATTATGAATATAATAATTATTCTTTATAATATATGACTATGTTACACATATATAATTAATATACAGTATAAATAAACTAAATTATATTATGTGTAAAGTAAATATGCTATGGTTTAATAATTAAGTTTTTATTATATAAATATTTGTCATAATATTATGTAATATTTTCTTAAATATATTTTTATATAAATGTATGTTTTATTTCTTTTATTGGAGTCCTCTTTATTACAATTATTTAACGACTTCAAATGTTAATATAAGATAATAAGCGCAACATAAGTGGCGCCCCTGCCACAAAATAACGGCTCTCGTGATTTTTTTGTTAAAATATTGTAAAAGTTTATTCTACCAGTGTAAATCTAAGTAAAACGAATTATTAATGATGTGATTATTATGTGGAAGTGTTTTCTCAACCATCGGTGGACTTTTAACACGGTTTGAATATTTTTTTCCTCAAGTCATGTCAGTACTTTTTTTACAAACTTTTTATGCCAATCTTGTGTCTAAGAGTTAGTGTTTTGCTACAAGTTGATGGCCCAACAACTCATTTTATAAAGTCAGTGGGGACAATAAACAAATAACTTTGAATACTTAAATTTATCAAATTATCATAGCGGCATCGGTGTTAACGTATATTGTGGCCACCTATACTCAAGAATACGAACTTACCGATACAAACTAGAACTTATCATTTCATAATCGATACTGATCTCATGCAACTATGTAGTGCAACAAGTTATCGATAGATGGACCTGTATTATAAAATATCTGTTCTGTATTCTAGTTCTAGCTTATATAATCTAAGAAATAATAAATATATATAATAAAATAAATAAAATAAAATGACACCGAGACGATATGAATGGGCTTGTTGTAATAACAATAACTGCAGTGGTGAACGTATCGTTTGTACGAAGTGTAGAAGTAGCTTCCATAGCACATGCCTTCAATCTTTGCCTGACCGTAGTAGTTTCACAAAGAACACGGCAAACTGGATTTGTCCGCTATGTTGTAAAGCCTCTAAGGGATTGAGAAATGATAACACGCCTGTACGTGATGCCTTAAGTCCAAATCAAAGTTCAAATGTGAGTTATCGTACGAAGAAAAGAGTGGCGATCTCGTCTCCCCCTGAAATTCCTGAAACACCAGTATTACAGAATGAGATACGCGAGATTATAAGGGAGGAGATCAAAGCGTTTATGGTAGATATGAAGCAAACAATGTCCAAGTTGCTATCTGACGAATTGAAGGTTGTTAAAGAAGAGCTTTTGGAGGTGAAAGGCTCAATGAACTTTATCAACGGTCAATACGAAGATATAAAGCAGAAGGTGTTGGAGAAGACCGACATTATTAAT
>JAATLQ010034925.1:0-25548 GCA_013421005.1 Heliconius erato x Heliconius himera | reverse complement strand
ACACACACACACACACACACACACACACACAACGAGCACGCAGCAAAGTACTGTATTATATAAAATTAACTAAAACTATATAAAATTAAGTTAAATTTAGTATTGTATAAAATTAACTGTTTAAATTATGTTTAATGTCCCAAAACTGTTACTGGCCTTAGGTTAAGAGCGAGGCATCCCAACACAAGTATTATAATTACTTTCTGGGATCGTCTCAACAATGAATTATTGTATGATTTGGGAAATAAAACAATTTTTTTCAATTTTTTTCAATATATTGATTGTGCTAATTGCAAATGAGGTAGTCGTGATACAGGGGCACAAAATGATGTGTAAAATATTAAAAATTTCCTTTTTCTTCGCCTTGGTGTCGAGGTAAAGCGCGGCGTTGAGTTCCGCCACTCAAGACGTAATGCCTCCTGTCCTGAGTGTCTTACTACTAGATTTCCTCTGCCTGCTCTGCTGTGTGGGGGATACAGCGTGACGCCTAACTAATCGGGATACTTAAATTTATTTAAATTATCTCGGCGGGAAGTGGACAACGGAGTATATAAGTTCCCTCTGTCCGCAGCTACAGCGTGCACCTAAAAAAAAAGTTAATAATAAAAAAAAACCTTCAGATAAACGATAAATAATGAACAGAAAACCTTTACGCTCCTCATAACCACCCCTATAATTTGCCCGGGATTATCGCAAGACGGCGCTGGTGAATCCCGGCGATTAGTCACAAGTATCTAACGATGAATTCACATAGTACCCGGATCTAAAGCTTATCGTTCACCCGGAGAATTCGAACGGAGAAACGAACACCAACAGAATGTTGATTACCTACTGCCACTTAAGTATTCAGGTACAGGTAGCGTTATCTAGATTGACTCCGTATATTATTATATGGATTATAATATTAATAGCGGCGTCTTTGTAAGGAGCTTTTGTGTTTTATGTACCGTATTTACGTTTTGAAGGCGTTATGTTTGGTTTTATTTGAATTATAAATCAGCTTCACGCTGTATCCCGCACACAGCAGGGTAGGCAGAGGGAGTCGTGTGTTAAGACACTCCGTTACCCACTTTCTGCCGAGTTCAAAAGGCATTGCGTGTTGAGTGGTGGAACTAAACGCCGCGCTTTGCCTCTACACCAGAGCGAAAAAATAAAAATATAAATGTAAATAAATATTTAATTTCCTTGAGTGGGGATCGAACCCACAACCAGACGATTTTACAGTCACACTTTGTGCCCCTGCGCTACGACTGGCCTCATTATGTTAAATATATTTATGTAAAATTGTATTTTTTATCAAATATAGTCTTAAAATTTGTTAGACATTCTATTTTTTATCAGAGTTGATGAGATGATGAGATTGATTAGAAGCAAAAAAAATATAATACATTTTTACTTACGATATACGACAGAAGACGTTATTTTGAAAATTCCTATTTAATTTTGTACAAAAAAACTATGCAAATTAAAATATTTAATTTAATTTTAAATTTCATTAATAATTAAGAGGTAAATCAAATATTAAGATAACCGGAAGGGCACCCGAGTAGGTTAAGCAATTAACTCTGTCGGTGGCGTGTGGAGATTGCGGTTCGATGCCCGTCCCCTGTCCTCGCCGGGCGATGCAAGTTGCTACCCTGCGGTACCTAACGCTCGAATATTCAAACGCACGAGCGAAACTTGTAATTAATAGTGATTAAGTTTATTGACGTAGAAAATTCCAGCAGAACTGTAAGCTTTAGTTGAGTGAAATATATTTGAATTTAATATTAGCTTCTTACTGGAGAATAATTAATTAAAAAAACATATAAATATCTTGAGGCCAGCCGAGGCGCAGCGGCACAAAGTGTGACTGTAAAGCCGACTGGTTGTGGGTTCGATATCCACTCGAGGAGATGAAATACACTTTTACGCTTTGTTGTTGAGGCAAAGCGCGTCGTTAAGTTCTGCCACTTAACACGCAATACCTGCAGAATTCGGCAGAAAGTGGGGAACTGAGTGTCTTACACTAGGTTGATCCTCTGCCTATCCTGCTGTGTGCGGGATACAGCGTGAAGCTGATTTATTTTTATAACAGAATATATAGATAAATTTGTTTAAATGTCAAACGTCTTTAGAAGTGTTATACGTACTCGTATATAAAATATTTATAGTACAACGTTCGATACGGTACATCCCGCGGTGTCCACAGGAACTGTAATTACGGTGTACCTCAGGCATGAGCCGCAATTAATTCCTGTCCGGTCCGGACCCGCAAGTCCCCGCGTCTGCTGCGGTAGCGCTGTCCTAGACACCGAGCCTGGAATCCTTGCTTGATTAGATTTAAATATTAACATTTGGATAAATAAACTAATTTCAAATCTTTATAATATAAGCTAATTGATTGATTATGTTAAATAATAAATAATTTTATAAAAGAAGAAGATTAAGGAGGCCGGTCGTGGCGCAGAGGCACAAATTGTGACTGTAAAATCCATTGGTTGTGTATTCGATCCCCACTCGAAGTTAAATATTTATTTAGTGTTTAGTGTCGAGTGTCGAGTGTGGCCTCCAGAATTCGGCGGAAAGTGGGGAACGGAGTGTCTTAACACCAGGTTTGAAGCTGGTTTATTTTAATTTAATTTTAAGAAGGTTAAGGATCATCAATAACAATCAATTGACTTAGATAATGACAGTTTTTTTTATATAAAAATAAGCGGCACGAGGTGTGACTGCAAAACCGACTGGTTGAGGGTTCGATCCCCACTCGAGGAGATGAAATATGTACTTAAATTTATATTTCCATTTCTTCGCTCTGGAGTCGAGGTTAAGCGCGGCGTTGAGTTCTGCCACTCAACACGCAATGCCTCCAGAATTCGGCAGAAAGTGGGGAAAGGAGTGTCTTAACACTAGGTTCCCTCTGCCTACCCTGCTGTGTGCGGGATACAGCGTGAAGCTAATATATTTTTTTTAAGTTGTTAAGACATGTATATTACAGAAATTTAATTCTTTTAAAATTCGTATTTAATCTTAAATTCAAAGTGATTTGTATTGGTTAGATACATATATGTATGTATATGTTTTAAATATCAATTAGACGAATCCCCAGCTAGGAACAAAAGATATAGCGCCCCTAATGAATTCGTAATCTCGGTAATCTGTTCAACGAGAAATGGCATTTTCCAAATAGCGACGCGCCGGAAAACAAATTAAACCATACCCAAAAATGAATTTATCACGTAGGATGGTCTGCGGGGCTTTAGCTAACTATCCATTTGTGTCTCTGTTTGTACAGTGGGCACTGACCAACGGTTTACTCGCTTAAAAGAGGATTCTACTTATATATTAATATATTATTATGTTTTTATATTATTAATTTAATTAAGATAGAGGCCGGTCGTGGCGCAGCGGCACGAGGTGTGACTGCAAAACCGACCGGTTGTGGGTTCGATCCCCACTCGAGGAGATGAAATATTTACTTAAATTTATATTTCCATTTCTTCGCTCTGGTGTCGAGGTTAAGCGCGGCGTTGAGTTCTGCCACTCGACACGCAATGCTTCCAGAATTCCGCAGAAAGTGGGGAACGGAGTGTCTTAACACAAGGTTCCCTCTGCCTACCCTGCTGTGTGCGGGATACAGCGTGAAGCTAATTTAATTTTTTAATTTAATTAAGAAAGTGTTAGGTATTAGTTTGTATATTAACAGAATTGGTATCAAGCATTTACAGTAACTACGAAATTGCATATTTTTTTTATTCTATTTATTAATTTTATTTTATTTAAAACAAGGCAAATTAATACAAAAAAATATTATTTACTGTAACAATTTGCAAAATACAATCAAATAATTAAATAAACATATTATATCCTTATCAAAATGAACAAAGAAGAGCGATTACTAGCAAATGTTACGGAACACAGTACCCAAATGTCCTCGTAGTCCCAAATATTTTAATTTAAACCAGTGGCCACTGAGACCGGTGTCCGACGACACATGGCGATCGGTGATTAATATGCAAGATGGAGATAGGACGCCCATTGTAGCTCCAAATTCGCAATTTTGCGTTAAATAATTTTTTAATTTCTTCTTTATTTACACACTAATATTTTATTGAGGCAAGTTGCGGGCACAAAGTGTGACTCACTCGAAGAAATGAAATATTTATTTAAATTTATATTTTCATTTCTCTTTATTAAGATCCGCTATTCAACACGCAATGCCTCCAGAATTCGGCGGAAAGCGGGGAACGGAGTGTCTCAACACTAGCTACACCCTACCCTCTGCCTACCCTGCTGAATGCAACACACATACGATAATTTAAAATTTTCAAAGTGTTTTTTTATACATAGAGATTTTTGCTTTTGAATAGTATATTTTATTTTAATCAATAAACTGTAGATCTGAATGTAAGCGTTTAACAGCTATCAAAATTTTACTAACCTGTATATATTGTATCCACTATATTGACATTACATAAATATTATATATTACACCATAGTCGATAATAAACGCTATAGAGGTTATTCTATGCATTGGCGACGTAACGATCTTGCAATTACTGTTCGAACCATGTGTCCATAATTGCCCTCTCTGTACCGCTAATTGCGTGTATGGGCTTATACTTTTTTTTCAGTTTCACGCTGTATCCCGCATATAACTGAATAGATAACACGCAGTTTCACGCTCTCCACCGAATTTTCGAGATATCGCCTGTGAGTGGCGAATCGAAACGTCGTTTTAAATTTTATACAAAAAATGATTAAGCAAAATTTTATTAGCGATAACTTAATATTTGTTTATATATTTAAATTAATGACTTACGCCTCCTCATCTCCAACTTAAATTAAGTTAAGTTAAAATTAAACAGCCGCGGCCGCTTCGTTATCTGCGATGCAACTGGAAATAAAATGTGAGTTAAGGCTTAAGTTTGCACAATAAATAATTGTTTCCCAGCGACGTAATTGCCGTAATTTCATGAATAATAACGCCACACAGCAATTAAATAAATTACAGTAGAAATAACGACCTCCTTCGGGCTTTAGTTTAAACTTCGGGCGCCGGCTGTTGCAGTTCGAGACATAACTCTTACATTTCAAAAACCATATTTCATAGTAGTGAGCGACGGTATCGTAAAGTATGAGATATCACGTTAAGTTTAGTAAATAAAATAAATCAGCTTCACGCTGTATCCCGCACACTGCAGGGTAGGCAGAGGGAACCTAGTGCTAAGACACTCCGTTACCCACTTTCGAATTCTGGAGGCATTGCGTGATGAATGGCAGAACTCAACGCCGCGCTTAACCTCGACACCAGAGCGAAGAAATGGAAATATAAATTTAAGTAAATATTTTATCTCATCGAGTGAGGATCGAATCCATAACCAGTCGGTTTTACAGTCACACTTTGTGCCACTGCGCCACGACTGGCCTCTTTAACTGGTTTAGTTTAGTCGACGTTAAAAATACGTTGAAATTTTATAACTATGACAAATTGTGGCATCGGAAAATCGAAACACGTAACCGCAAATCGTAGCGGCAAACGCGCTTAGGCTGAAAATTTCAAAAAAAAAATCGCTACTGTCATACGCGATATGGCTGGCTTCCAAATATTGGGGACGCGGGCGAAGGGCGCAGGGAGAAAGGGTAGCCAGGGGTACCCCACACGGCCAGTTAGTTACGCCGCGAATTATAGGGGCCATTACGATTCATTAAGGCCAGTTAGGCTTAAACCGGTGTTTACCCACGCACACGGATATCACCCACGCACACATACATACGTACGAGTGCTTTGCAACAGTTGGCATGTAATATTTCTACTGAGAGGAAGAGAGATGCTAAATTCACCAATGTGAAATTTTAAGCTGCGATATTGTGGGTGTAATTAGTGGCACTCGTAACGAGTTTAGGGTTTTCGGCACTGAAGTGTAAATTTTTGATATTTTTTTCATGTTTTACATGGAACATAATTTTGTAGTTAACTCCGTTGCCAGTTTAAGATACTAATTAATCTGCTTAGGACTACTTCAATTTTCTTTATTGAATCATTTGTGTCGGTTGATTATTTATTATTAAAAAATATTAAAAGGCTAGTCGTGGCGCAGGGGCACAAGGTGTGACTGTAAAACCGACTGGTTGTGGGTTCGATCCCCACTCGAGGAGATGAAATATTTACTTAAATTTATATTTCCATTTCTTCGCTCTGGTGTCGAGGATAAGCGCGGTGTTGAGTTCTGCCACTCAACACGCAATGCCTCCAGAATTCGGCAGAAAGTGGGGAACGGAGTGTCTTAATTCTAGGTTCCCTCTGCCTACCCTGCAGTGTGCGGGATACAGCGTGAAGCCGAGTTGAAAAAATATTGTGTTAACAGTTTAGTATTATTATTGAACCATTTGTTAACAAAGAAGAATTATCATTTCCAATTATAGTTATATTATATACGCATAGGCCGAAGTATTTCTTGTGGATTTGTGAAACAGTATATGTATGTAGATAAGTTTGAGTAACTTAGAAATACTTTTATTAAAGGATATTATTTTGCATCTTAGGTAATAATATAGACATTTTTAAACATTTTTAAAGTGTTATTCCACACTTAGGAAAGAAAAATACACACAAGTACATAACCCGCGGTCCGGGCTCCTGATCGGTTTCCAGGAGACACGGGTTCGAGTCCCGCTACGTTCAAATTATACGTTTTCTAAATAAGTAATTATATAGCCATTTTTACCACGACATATATTTCAATATCAAAACCAAAGTGACAAACAGTGAAATTGAACAGAACTTCTCACATTAACATTCTACACATAATTCCACCATCGATTTCTCTCAACAGCGTAACACAACGCTACAAAAATATATTTTTAATTGTTTGCTTCAACAAGTTACATATTTACATTCGTATGATCAAATCAAATTGACTGCAATATTGACTTTAATTTATCAAAAAATCATTTTATTGGATATTCAGCCGTAAGACGTGAGGCATACAGATTGAGTTGTAATAAAAAAATAGTATGGCAAATATACGCCAATTTGTAGGTGCTGCATGTTGCAGGTAAATAACGTAGGATCGTTTACCGATGCTTTTGACAGCCCGTAGCGTTGAGCAAACATAACGATCATTTCCACGGGCTATATTTTATTTTAAGCTCGAATGCAGCCGAAATGCACTTTTGAAGTATTGTCAGGCATTTATCTTCTCTTTTTTTTTGTTTTGTTTTTTTTTTGGGTTCTCTCTGTATCCCGCATGAAGCAGGGCAGGACAGGCCTAGTGTTAAGACACTCTGTTCTCCAGTTTCACTTAATTATGGCAGGCATTGCGTGTTATGTGTGGGAACTCGATGCGCTTTGCGTCGAAACCAGAGTGGAGAATTCAAAATATTAAATATTTAATTTTTTCGAGCGGGAATCAAATTCATGACCTGTCGCGTTTATAATCTTGTGCTTGTGTGTGCACACGCTTGTGTTCTTGCGCCATAACTGGTATATTTATAACATAATAATAATAAGTATTATTTCAAGTATTTTATAGGAAAACAGTTCGAAATAGATTTCCAAATTCTGTGATTTCTTTATAGAGTCATTAACCGAAGGCATGTATCACGCTTAATTACGATTCAGGGAAAAATCTGTATTTAACCTGCGTGCGCTCATTTAAAACGGTCGCACCAATTTATTTCCCGACCCAGACGCATTAACAAAAGCCCGCGACCGAGAGGACGAAAAAACACGGACAGACCGACTGTCCAACTAAGCCCAGAGGCTATCTAATAACATTTATTACCCGTTGGTCCCTAAAGTCCACTTTTAGTCCCTGATAAACTGACGCCATTTTTGCCGCCATATTTATTTATAGGTGTTGGTTAGCGATAATGTCGATGCGATCGTTCATTACTCGGGAACCCGCAGCCGGAACGGGAGCGGGTTTATAGCGGATTTGGTGTATTGGCTTTGCATATGCAGTTAACTATTAAACCAATGAGGTTTTATAATCATTGCACACATTTAGATAGTTAATGTTCGGTTTATAGGTGGGGGTTTTAATCTGTTAGGTTTACGAGACTGCTAATTCCAAGTAGGTCCGTAATTTTCCCTAAGCATAGATTTTCATTTTTGTGAAAAAAGCTTCTAAAATTGGTAATAATGTAGTAAAAGAGCAATTATTAACCTTTTATTACAAAATACCTAAATATATCCAGCCAGTCATGGCGCAGAGGCATAAAGAGTGACTGTAAGCTCGGGGAAATTATATATTAAACCTTTTCATTTTTCTCTTTTGGTATCAAGGCACAATGCTTCCAAAAATTCGTTGGGAACAGAGTGTCTTAACACTAGTTTCTCTCTGCCTGCTGTGTGCGGAATACAGCGTGAAGCTGATAAATTTTACAAAATACATAAATATATCCAGGCCAGGCATGGGGCAGAAGCTTAAAGTGTGACTGTAAGCTCGAAGTAATCAGATATTTAATATTTTCATTTCTTCGTTTTGGTGTCGAGACAGAGCGCGCCATTGAGATCCTCCACTTAACACGCAATGCCTCCATAATTCGGCGGAAAATGGGGAGTGCGAGAGGAGCGAAAGAGCGGAGTGTCTTAACACTAGGTTTCCTTTGCCTACCCTACGATATGCAAAAAGAATACAGAATACACAAGAATATGTACATAAGTAACTTTGCCTATAATATAAGTAACTTTGCCTATTACACTAAACATAGGCGATTGCTCAATCAGTTGACTGAGAACTTATTTAGTAAGCAACTATCAATCATATCGACGGACGCTACGGGCGGGTGTTGGCAGGATTTATTCGACAACTTTTCCGCCTCGCACGTTCGAAACGACTAATGATCACGATCGGGAGTATGGACGATGTTCCTTGGGAAATACTTCATCGGCAGTTTGTAAGTTTTGCTATGTTAGAAAATTCTAAATATATCTAATATTTTTGAAGATTACTTATTTATTGTTTCTATAGTAGTTTCTGTATTCTATAATACTACAATAATCTGTAATTATTCCTTGTGAGTATCTAATTGAGGAATGTCTTGTTCTTTTTTGTTTGAAAATATTTTGCTGAACTTAATGTCACACACGGACCAGGTGAGAAACAGGTGTAAATTTTATTTGAACTTAAAAACTACAGTACAAATATCCGACCCCGAAATCATATTTTCTAGTTTCACGCTGCATCCTGTACCTATTTAGCAAGGTAGGCAGAAAGTCTGTTTTATTTTTATTAATATATAGTAGTCTTATGGCTTCACGCTGTATCCTGCAAAGCAAGGTCAGTCAGAGGGAACTTGGTGTTAAGACACTCCTTTTCATTAAGACATTTCCGTCCCCCACTTTCCACCGAATCCAGAATCCATTACGTGCAGAATGACGCAACTCAAACGCGCATATAATTTTAGTTTTGTTTTATTTAAGCTTACACATTATAATTTAATATAATGTTTGCTTGAAGTGGACAACAAAATCCTCCACATAAATTCTGAGGAGGCCGGAGTTAGCGAAATACGAAGAGCGCCCGAGGGACCCGTCCCGCACACAAATCACGGTGTCTACTACTTTGGAATTTCGGACATCTACCTTGTCACGTCATAAATATGTGCTTTAAGTAACGACGATGTACCAATTATTTGAATGTAGATTTAGATTGATATAGATACCTGTATTAATTAAAAAAAATTGTTATATACTTCGTGAATTCCGTGTATGTAATGTTTTCAGTAAGAAATGTTATAAGAAAATTGAAATTAATAGTTTAGGTAATATAGTAAGAGTAATATGTCAGAAAATTGTGAATGGAAATGTGAAAAAAAAAATTGTTATGAATGTGTGTGAATGTGTTGAATTTTGCCAAAAAATCAGCTAAAAATGAAGAACGGAGTGCCGTAATACTAGGTTCCCTCTAGTGTGAAGCTTATTTAATATTAGATTTAAATGAGCAATCATACTACAAAAATATAGTGCAACACTTATTTAAGTAACTTACATAAACTAAAACTTACCACATTCCTTTATGATACTTATTTTTATTGTATTTAATGTAATCCCAATTATCAAGCAGCTTCGAACATCATTTTCTTTACACCGTGGTCAATATTTCAAACGTATATTGACCGACCTTTGTCTTTGCCCTTTGATTTGTGGATGCTTTAAAGAGATCGATTGCCTCTGGCTACGTTTACTTTGTTTCCAAAATAGATTTGTGTCCCTTATATTCTCCATTTCAGCTTGCGTTACTTGTACTTAGAACAAAAAAATTGTGTTTATAGTATTACATTTAGCTCATACATTTTTTCATCTTAATGATTTTTGATATTCTTTGGAAGTTATACGGAAAAGCTAGTACACTTCGTGAGGCTTATGCTGAGCTTTGCATTTGTGTTAGTGATTATAAAAGTGAAGCCACAAAAAATATTATTAGGAATCAATAAAAAAAAATTTGGTTGTCGTAGCGCAGGGGCACAAGGGTGTGACTGTCGTGTGAGGGTTGTAGCTTCGATCCCCACTCTAAATAATGAATTAGTGTTTATTAATATTTTCATTTTTTCGCTCTGGCATCTAGCCCGCCGTTTGAGTCCCGCCACTCAAAACGCCTTCCACCTCAAAAATTTCGGTGGAAAGTGGGTAACGGAGTGTTTTAACACTATGTTCCCTCTTCCTACTCCACTGTGTACGGGATACAGCGTAAAATCTTTCTACGCCCTACATTGCATAGATACTTACATATACTGATTTAATTTAATTTTAGTAATCAAGAACAGCGTGTGTGCACGACATTTTATTTCTTTCACGTATAATAAATTGAACACAAAAATAAAATATTAAGAATCAAAACGTAAGCCGATTGTCAAATAGGCAGTATAAGTTTTACAGGCCAAGCAACTGAGGTTACATTTACAAGTGCAACGTCGTTCTGTATATAAATACTCACACAAATGCAAAGCTCAACCTAGAGTACAGACTTTAGCTTAGTATAAACTGAGAGCAGAGACATTAAATTAAACATATAAGAATGACATAAAATTTATAACGCGTGAAATATATATTATACTATTACTTATTTATTTATTTATTTAGCATCATCAACAGAAGAAACATTACAACATAGTCACATTACATCGAGATCTATTTATAGATTAAATGTTTTTCTAATTAAAGACAATCGCAGCATTAAAAGAATAAAATTGGTTAAAATAAAAAAACTAGTTTTACTGTATGTAAAAAGCGTCTTAGAAAAATGTAAAAAAATCTTTACGTTATTTTAAATCGTTATTTTATTCTTTACGTTAATTACAAATTATTAATAAATAAAGTAAATCAGCTTCACGCTCTTCCTACACACAGCAAGGTAGGCAGAGGGAACCTAGTGTCTACGGTAAGACACGCCGTTCCCCACTTTCCGCCGAGTTCTGGAGGCATTGCGTGTTGAGTAGGGGAACTCAACGCCGCGCTTTTGCCTCGACACCAGAGCGAAGAAATGAAAATATAAATGCAAGTAAATATTTTATCTCCTCGAGTGGGGATCGAAGCAACAACCAGTCGATTTTACAGTCACACTCTCTGCTCCTGCGCCATGACTGGCCTCCCAAATTATTAATAAAACTCTTTATTATTTTATACAGTGTTTAAAAACGAGTTTATCTTGGTTGTCTGGCGTTATTTGTTACCGTCAAAGCAATGACTGCACTGAAACCCTATTTCATAATTAATGATAATATCCGGCTGGAGCGGATTTTTCACCGACGAGAAAAAATGCCGCCGTCGGAAAAATAATCGCTCGAGAGCGTCACTCTTTTATGAAAGTAAATTGAACACTAAAGGGTAAGCGAGGTTATTGTGGGATTATTTTTTATTAATCTCTGGAAATTTTGTTAGTTTAGTGATTTTTAGTTTTTTTTTTAAATATTTCCATTAAAATGTATGATGTTGATGTTGTTGATATGAAAAGCGTAAAGATTAATTATAGATACCAAGTGCATTTATACTAAGCAAACTAAAAGTACCTATAACTACTGAAAGTATAGACTAAAATTAAATTAAATCAAATCAGCTTCACGCTGTATCCCGTATTCCTAGTGTTCACTCCGTTCCCCACTTTCCGCCGAATTCTGGAGGCATTGCGTGCTCAGTGGCGGAACTCAACGCTGAGCTTAGCCTCGACACCAGAGCGAAGAAATGGAAATATAAATTTAAATAAATATTTCATTTCCTCGAGTGGGAATCGAACCCACAACCAGTTTTCAGACGTTTACAGTCACACTTTGTGCCCCTACACCACGACTAAGTGAAAAATATCTTTAACTACCTGAATATTAATATTTTACTGTTAATTATACGATACATTAGCAATTATTCTCTAAAGTTAGGGCAATAAGTCTTAAAGCTAAATCTAAACAAATCGGCTTGTGGTAAAATCCGCGTAACATCGGCTTTTCAGCTAAAACGAAACGGAAATACAAGCTAAAAAGTGAAAAAAAAGAGTGCTCAAAACCGGAAGCGACGGGCAGGAAGACGACGACATCGCCGCGTCGCCAGACCGAATTAAAAATTAATCGAGTATCCGTTTCCGGTTACCATGATATTTTCTATTTTTATTTTTGCTATTTCATTCCCATATAAAATTCTAGAAACGATAAAGCTAATAATATCTATTCTAATTCTATACAATGGTATAGATACTCTTCAATACTATTAATTAGTCTTTATTTATTGATTATTGAATACAATCTTATAAACTATATAAAATCAGAAAGCAAATGTTTTGATCATATAAACGACCAAAAAACATAATTTTACATGTAAGCCTTACTAAATATTAAAAAAATATGCATGTGTAGTCATCATAATAAATACCAGGTCAGTCGTGGCACAGGGACACAAGCGTACGACTATAAGCGAGACAGGTTGTGGCTTCGATTCTCATTCAAGAAAATGATATGGTTAATATTTTCATTCCCTCGCTCTAGTAACAAGGCAATGCACGGCGTTATGTTCCGCTATGTAATATGCAATGCCCCCAGAGTTCGATGAGAGATGTCTAAATGGAAACAGAGTGTCTTGGTTCCCAGGTTCCCTCTGCCTACCCTGCTAAATGTGAGGTTTATATTTTATTATATAAACTTGTATTTGTAGTTCATTTTATAATAGTGGGTCTAATTGAACTTACAAGATTTGATTAAAGACTTGCAGATAGACACCGATATAGGTGAAACTAAATAAAGCCTTTTTTTGTTTTTATCAATTTTGATTCCCATTCGGGGATATACACCTATACCTATATTTATACCTTTATTTTTTTTAACTGCCTTAGTAAGGAAATGCATATCCGTAATTCAATAGGCAATATATTTAATTCAGGTGAAATGTCTTGACACCAAGCTAGGTGTGGAATCTCTTTGTGGAAAAAAAACCGAGAACGTGAAAACGGAAAGCAAAATATATATGTTCGTAACACTAAAAATAATAAAAAAAATAACTATTTTAATGCAAAATGATAGTCATTATAATAAAATATGACTGATTAATCTTATAATCTCAACAAAATCTCTAATTATAATATAGATATTACTGATATGACCTTGAGAAAGAATTCCTATACTTCTACATAGTAGAGGAAACAGAAGAAACATAGAACAATATGTTATACAAACATATGTATAACATATATAAATTAAATTAAAATTAAATTAGCTTCACGCTGTATCCCGCACAAAGCAGGGTAGGCAGAGGGAACCTAGTGTTAAGACACTCCGTTCCCCACTTTCTGCCGAATTCTGGAGGCATTGCGTGTTGAGTGGCAGAACTAACCACAGAAGTAACCTCGACACCAGAGCGAAGAAATGGAAACATAAATTTAACTAAATATTTCATCTCCTCGAGTGGGGATCGAACCCACAACCAGTCGGTTTTGCAGTCACACCTCGTGCGCTGCGCCTCGACCGGCCTCATACGAACATATAACATATATGTTCCAAATAATTTCTTAACAATTAAAAACATTGGTAAAAAGATACTTTAATATTCAAGCTGTTCATTGTTCACAGGGTATGAAGATATAAAGCCTTAGCACTCTACCAAAGCTATATACTAAATATGAGAAAGGCTCTAGATTTATTTATGTATATATATATGTAGGTAATATGAAGCTAAAGAAGTGTCTCTCTCTAGTCTGAGAGGATCTTAGTGGGCGTACCCAGCGCAGGGCGGAGCCTGAGACGGACACTCCTTGGATTTCTCTTTTTTACTTCAGCGAGTATTTAGGTACGACACGTCCAATTAAACAAGAGCTCTGGACATCCTCCTAATTCCTCTCGTGTCGTCTCCAAACCAGCTTATTCGGGAGGCAGGGCAGATCAATATGTCTGGACATATTTATATAAGCGTAGCAACAAAGGACCGAACAACTTTAGTCGTTATCGCATTTATAAACTTCTCGAGACAATTCCATTTTATGGGGTGTTTTGTACAAGATAAATTTTATTATTCTTGTCTACTTCCTTTTGTTTTGTGTTTATTTTAAAAGTTTGAAGTTTAAATGTTTTTCATATTGAAGGCATAAACGATGAACGCTCGATAAATAAATTATCAGTTGCACGCTGTATTCCGCATACAACAGGGTTGGCAGGGAGTACTTAGTGTTAAGACACTCCGTTTCCTACTTTCAGGCGAATCTATCAAGGCCTTGAGTGGCGGAACTCAACACCGGGCCTTTGTCATTGTGCCAGAGTGAAGAAATGAATATATTAAGAACTAATAATTCATTCCACCAAGTTAATATCGAACCCACAGCCGTCGCGTTACAGTCACACCCTTTTGCCCTTGTACCAGGACGGCCTCGTATAAATTATTATTATGTCCTTGAATATTTCTAATAAATCAATATTATATATATAGATTTATAAACATAAATAAACTAATTACATATAGCTGTAAATGGTGATTGCTGAATAAAGGCAAAAAGGAAATAAAATTCTATACCCATAAAGGTTCACTCCCCTAAGATTGATAGTTCTCATAGATTCATCACGTGAGGACCCATATCAGAGGAGATTATAAGAAATAATAGATATAAATATCAGAAATAACATAATGAGTGATGGATTTGCCGCTGAAGATATTTTGTGTTGTGGTTTATATGGCATATATGAAAGAGATATAATTTGGAAAATAAAACATAAACAAACATTTAAATGCTGTATGAAATATAATAATTGTTGTCTTATTCTGAATTTCAATTATTTAACATTATATTATATAAAGTAAGTAGATTGTATTATAAAGTAGTAGATTATATCATATAAACCCTCTGCGACTGACGTGGTAGTCGCATAGACACCGCAACATACAAACTTCGGTTTATTACCACTGATTTTAAAATTAAAGCACCGCCGCTTCAGTACCTTACAGTAATGAGCTCACGCATCGGAAAGTATGTAATAGGTGGTTGCAGGTAGTCCACGGGTGCATACAGGGAAAAAAGTGTCCACGAGACTACCACGTCAGCGTTAGGGTAAGTGTCTATTAGAGTACCACCTCAGTGAAATGGTTATATTTTTATACTGTATCTATGTTAGATTAGTGTTTTTGTATTATTTTAGAATTAGATTTTATTGACATAAATTATATGTATTTATACTCATTTTAAAAGTTACATAAATATGTATTTATATTGCTTGTAAAGTATAATCAAAACCTTATAAAGGATTTTATTCTCATCATATTCTAAAAACGGAAAATGATACACGAAACGTCGATATAATTGCAGGAGATATAATCACACGGAAGGTAGAGTGAACAAGGTGGACAAGAATGCTCTATTTGTTATTGCTGCCGTATAACTCATCGGTGGCTTATCTTTCAAAAAATCCCCTCTCCACCACAAATCTCTCTCTCTCCACCAAAATAGAACATCAGGTTCTATTTTCCTAAAAAATAAATAAAAAACGAGATAATATACGACTAAATATTGTTTTTTTAATTATTCAAAAGCAATTTTCCTTTGATATTTGTCAAAAATTTTGAGATTGTCTTATTTTGTATTCAACCATTGAATTTATATCATATTTCGTGAACTAATTAAAATAATAGTAAATTTTGCAAATATGTAATGTTAAATATAAATAAAATTGATTGTGTTTAAATTTTTTTCTGTGTCATTCAAAAAGAGATTCTTAAAATGATTTATGTAAAGTCAAAAAAACACTGTTTAATTTTGATTTTCTTTATTTAAAATAAATTAAACATAAGTAATATACTACTGATCTAATAAATATACATCAAATAGCTGCATAAGTTAATTCTATAAATAATCGTTGTTAATAAAGGTGTCTCGTGGACCACCACGTCCGTATAATTGTAAAAATTAAGCCACATCAGTCGCAGAGGGTTAAGAATTATTTTCTATAATCAAATAAAAAGAAAATAGTGTTTTCAACCTTCCAAAAAAGACTATCATTCCAAGAAGACCATCTTATGAATAATATAATAATTATAACTATAACAGTAGACAAACTTATATGTACCTACATAGTACGTACAACGTCACTCCAGACCGGATCGGACCCGCTGCGAGCCGTTATCTTGGCCACTTCCTTCATGTTCAATTGTGCGGACACCTAAATGTGTTTCACGTCGTTAGTACTGTAGATACTCTTCAATGGTTGAAAGGATGGCTTATCGTATGAGGAATAGGAACAAACGTGAAATTTCCATCTTGGTGATGATTTGTTTAGGTAAACTGGATAGTTATGGGTTTCAACGCTGCTTGGGCTAACTTAGGTGTATATTCGTAATCTCTGTTTCGTAACCTAGCAAGCTATGTTTTTCGACTCCAACATCCAAAGGTTGCCTGGCAGAGATCGCTTAAGCGATAAGGCTGCCTTATTGTACTATTTTTTTAAGGTGCAATAAAGTATATTTATTATTATGTCTTAGAAATACACGGAAAGGATGTTCCAAGGTAAACTGTATAACGGTAAACAATCTATACCCAATATGTGGGCCATCTATAAATATAATCTCATATTAGATGATCATATTAAAATAAACTAGTAAACACGGTTTAAAAAATGCTATTTCTGCTAATAATTATTAGAAAATAATATTCCTAAAACTAAAACATTTAAGGCATCTAACAGAATCTACTATAGAGGTGTGCTTACACACATTCAATTTAGCACTTACACTCCATTACAGCAAATTATCGATGTCACCTACATCACACTGTGTGAACTCAACCCTAAGAGCTAAATTTACGTGTGTGTGTGTGTGTTTGTGTGTAACATCCTTGTTAACACGCGCGAGTGATTGTGTGCGTTATCTGAAAGATTCCACTTCATTTCCCTCGACCCGCGCATGACGTCACATGTTGTAAAATATAATATAGTATGTAGATAATTCTGTTAACGCAGCTTTTATGTATGAATATTAAGTATATAAAAATATATATTTTTTAATATTATTTAAAAATTATAATATTTCCTAAATAAATTTAATGTTAGGTACTTCAACACGTTCTAGTAAGTTCAAGACTAGTTAAAAAAAATTAAATTAAATCAGCATGTTGTATCCCGTACACAGCAGGGTATTCAGAGGGAATCTAGTGTTAAGACACTCCGTTCCTCACTTTCCGCCGAATTCTGAAGGCTTTGCCTCTTCACCAGAGCCAAGAAATGGAAATATAAATTTAAGCAAGTCGATCCATCGATCGAACCTACAACCACTGTGCGCCACGACTAGCCTCATCACTAATGTAATAAAAATTATAATTATATTATTTACTATTATTATCTAGTAATATGTTATTTCTTTCAAACAACCTTTCACACAAATAAATATAATGTTACAATTTTTGTGTATCAATTATAAAAACGTAACACAACACAAACAGCGGTGGTCTACCGGCGGTCGTCGTTTACGAAATGAATGTCAGCTCTTTTATCTAAATGGCAATGCGGGACGTAAAAATGGCGTAAAATTCCCATTTGATACAATAAATAATGAAATAACATTTTTTTACTCACACCATGCTTAATGTGGTACAAGTTATGGGCCATATAATATTAAATATAATAGTAAAAACACATGTTTTTAACAAGTCTTTTAATATACATGAATTAATTTTTATCAAACACAGCCAATACATTTATATTAACAATAAATGACTGTAAATGCGACTGGTTGTGGGTTCGATCCCCTTTCGAGGAAACGAAATATTTACTTAAATGTATATTTCCATTTCTTCGCTCTGCTCTCACAACACGCAATACCTACAGAATACTTTGGAAAGTGGGGAACGGAGTGTCTTAACACTAGGCCCTCTGTCTACTGTCTGTGTGCGTGATACAGCGTGAAGCTTTTCAAAAAAAAACAACAACAAAAAGAAAACATCTACAATCAAATAACAAAAACAATGGCTCCTACCACAATTGAAAGTAAAACAGGCAAATAAAGGTGAACCATTCACGAACAAGGAAAGTACTTAAATGTTAAAAAGAGAAACAAACCAACCACAATACAATAGCAGTAGTATACCGCAACCTTTTCGCCGGCACCGCGTGTAATGAAGCCATATCTTTAATGGCACCGATAAGGGCGCTAAATGTTAGCGCACACGCCAAATAATAAGCGGCTCGATCATTTACTCCGCCGCGAGGGGTTGGTTTTTGACGAGAAAAAAGAAGATCTGGTTGCGAGATAGCAACCGCTTATCGGTGAATGAGATGAGTGGAATTGATTTTGGTTGTGCTGGGCGGTCATTTTTGTGAAAGTTCTTTTACACGTTAAATATCAACTGGCGTTGTGAATATTAGTTTATAATATTTTAAAGTTATATTCATTTTAAGTTATATCCTGCACACAGCCAGTTAGGAAGGCGGAACTTAGTGTTAAGACACTCCATTACCAGGCTAGCTAAAGTATACATAGAAAAAAAAATTGCTTCACGCTGTATCCCGCTCACAACAGGGTAGGCAGAGGGAACCTAATGGTAAGACACTCCGTTCCCTACTTTCTGCCGAATTCTGGAGACATTGCTTGTTGAGTGGCAGAACTCAACACCGCACTTAACCTCGACACGGAAATATAAATATAAGTTAATGACATCTCCTCGAGATGGGAATCGAACCCACAACCAGTCGGTTTTACAGTCACACTTCGTGCCGCTGCGCCACGACTGGCCTCAAGTATACATAGCTTAAGCTTAAATACTACTCCATATAAGTTGCTAAATGAAATTTTAAATATTATTATTAAAATTGCTTACTTATAACAACAATATATATTTATATTTCAATTTAACTGTTCATTTTATGGGTGGTACAGTTAAAAGTTACTCGCAGTAAGTTCCGATAAAGACGTATGGCTGACGTCCTGATACCCTCTATCGTGGAACTCTTTACGGTTATACCTCTATAAAGGCAACTTTAACCAAAAACAACTTTACAACCATCGATTTATTGCTGTCTTTTTATATGGCGGTTTATGTTGCAGTTAGCTACGGTGATAAAAACGTTGCATAACATTTCTATTTGCTATGACAGTGGAATATATTATACTATATAATATTAAGACGTTTGTTGTAATTTTTTAGGCAGAGGAAACATCGTGTTAAGACTCTACATTCCCCACTTTCCACCAAATTTTCGAGATACTGCGTGTTGAGTGCCGGAACTTAACGCCGCGCTTTTGCCTTGGTACCAGATTATAGAAATATCAAACTAACTGCGTCACGACGGCCTCGTTCTATTTGCAGATTTAAAATATTTTGATTTAAGTTATAATTATATTTTTTCAGAACCATACATTGTAATTAGGATCGTAAATTTAAAAATACTTAAAAAGCAAAATTTGAATCGCTTAAAGCTAACTTTAAAATTTAAGTTACACACTTAAAACATTACACTCCTATATTATAATCTGTTGTATCTAAATCTCTATGTATCTGTTGTATAAAAAATATGTTTTCTTATTAAAATATTTTTTTTTGTAGGCATAGTTACAGAAATAACAAAATAAATATATAGTCAGTCACGTTTAAATATACCCTATCAAGCTCACGTCACAAGTTTTATCCGACACTTATCAGCCAGCGATCCAAACTAAAGGGAAATGCAATCCCACATTAAATAACTAGAGGAATGACGGCACCAACTTCGTTTAGTACTACGAACACACGGCCCGGAACGTTGATTCATGAAATAACAGTTTTATTTTGTTTTAAATATACTCTACATTGTTATATATATAGTTATGATAAGAAGCAGTGCGATATCGACGTCAAACGCGATTGGTGTTGGTTCGATCCCCACTCGGGGGAATACACAAAGCGGCGTTGAGTTCCACCTCTCCCAATACTGATACACTGAATAAAATGTGAAGCTTATTTTTGGTTCTTATCCCGCACACAGCAGAGTAGACAGATGGAACTTAGTGTTAAGACACTCTGTTCTACACTCTTCGCTGAATCCTGAAAGCATCTTAGAATAAGCTTGCCTGTTGAGTAGCGAAACTCAACGCGGTTTGCCTTGTCACCAAAATAATTTTGCCTTATATACCTCAATGGATATATTGATATTTTTTATGTGAAAATAGTAATATAAATAGGAAAACTCTACATTAAATATTTCACAAATAAAGAGCCGTGTGTCGCACAAGTGAATTGCCAGATGAATATTGTTTCAAACGGAATTAGGCACGCGCCGCTGGGACAGGGATCACTTATAATTGTTATTTTATTCATAGAAACAACAGTCCTGCGGGATGCTGGATAGGTGAGCTAATATTTTGACTCGTCGAGCACCTTTTAGCGCGTGTGGTGTTGTGAAAGACGCAACGTACGGACTATTTGCTTTAATTTTATATGTGTATTTTATATATTCTTATATTCTTTATGTTGATTAGTTCAGGAATGATGTAAAAATATTAATAACTTGTAAACTATTTTGTAACATAGCGGTATTATTGTTAAACTATAACTTTTTCCACAGTTTTGATTAGAAACATAAGATAATCGGTCTAAATTCAAATCAGCTTCACGCTGTATACAGCACACATCAGGGTAGGGCAGAGGAAATCTAGTGTTAACTCTCTCTCTCTCTCACTCTATTTCTCACTTTGCGTTTTGATTGGCGGAACTCAACGCCGCGCTTTGCCTCGACAACAGAGCGCAGAAATGAAAATATAAATGTAAATAAATATTTCATTTCCTCGAGAGGGAATCGAACCCACAACCAGTCGATATTACAGTTACACTTTGTGCCCCAGCGCCACCACTGGCCTCTATAAACATTTTTTTTTTAACTTATCTACAAATTTTATTTGACATAAATATAACTTTATTACATTAATATAAAAAAGAAACATTCAACATCAGAATAAAGGAGAGTAAAGTTAACACAAATGTAAATACAGCTTACGAGAGCTAAGTAGCCTGTGGAGACGAGATAACCTGAGCCAAGTCGTAGGACTTATCCCGGCAAATCCCGTATCATTAAGTATCGCTAAGAAAGCGATTCGCGGTCATTACCATGTTAATAACGTAGGGGAGGAAGTGATTAATCAACTTGACGTTTAGACACCACCAACTAACCTCTGCGGTGAAGACAATTTTATGCATAGATATTCGATTTGGAGCGACCATTGTAGAATAGACGTTGTAAGCTCTTATGAATATTCTAATGATAATTTAAGATTGTGCATTTAAGTAGGATCAATTTAAATATTAAATGTGTGAGTTTAATTCGTTTGTTTAAGTAAAAAATATTATTTATTTGAAAAAAAAAACATGTATTTTACCGGGATAAACAAATCACGAAAGTAATGTCCCTGGTATTTATTCATTTTTCCGTTCTGGCGTTCTCTAAACAACGAGAGCAAGCCAATTACAACGGAAGCGCGGCATTTTTATAATCCTCATTTAAATTATAAAAAAAAAAGCTCGACTACATGCAAATGTAACAGCACAATGTGCCTAATCTGGCGCTCACCGCGACGGTCAAAAGCTGATATTTCTCCTTTTAAGCCCTGTCAGATTATTTAAATTCCCACCTGTGAGCTGCTGCCTCTACCTTCCGGCCGATTTTTTATTTAACAAAATAAAATATAAAAATATACGTATTTGTTTTGGACGCTCGGAATCCTTTAATTTTCGGGCCGGCTGCGTGACAGTTCACCCACTGTACGTACGCCTGCAGTTTTTAGGTCGCTTTGACGGAATGCTTCGCTCTCTAATTTCATATTTTGTTTTTGTTTGTATATTATAATTAAAAGAATTCAAAGGCTTTGAAAAATTTTGTGAAAAATACGTTGTATTACCAGAGTGGCTTTATATGATGATATAGATACGATTCGTATTACGTATTATATAGAATGTATGTTTCATTTTAATGATCAGCTTCACGCTGTATCCCACCCACAGCAGGGTGGATAGAGGGAACCTAATGTTAAGACACTCCGTTCCCCACTTTCTGCCGAATTCGGGAGGCATTGCGTGTTAAGTGGCAGAACTCACTGCGTCCTTTGCCTCGACACCAGAGCGAAGAAATGGAAATATAAATTTAAATAAATATTTCATCGCCTCGAGTGGGGATCGAACCCAGAACCAGTCGGTTTTACAATTATACATTGCGCCTCTGCGCCACGACTGGCCTGAAATGTAGGTTTCAATTCATTAATTTAAGGTAATATTCTCACAAAATAGATATTATACCCATACAAAACATAGAGTAACAGTTTTGTTTTATATATTCTATAACTTAAACAACGTCCCTACAACACACTATTGTAATTAAAAAATGAAAGGAAAAATGTCATAAAAACATAAAATTGCTTTGTCTAAAGCTAAAAAGGAATCGCCATTATTATGAAAATTAAAATTCGAGATAGCTCTCACGCAGCAATTAGATTACGAACATTGTCCGACCACCGACCAAGAACAGAAGAGGAGCGCTCAGCAGCTGGAATGCAGCAATTGTAGCCACCGGCTTTATTCCGCGACTGTCGCCGCCATTTTATTTTTATTTCTCTATTTTAAATTCTTTCCACTCGCTGTGCTTTATGTAACATTTTCGCGCAGCCATAGCACGCAGCGTACCGCGAGAACCTTTCGTAAATGCAAACAACTTTTTGAATTAACGTAGGTAGTAGCAATGGAGTTTTTGCTATTTGGCTTTCCATTGAAATATAAAACTCCTGTATCGAAGCTTGAAGTTGTACGTAAAAAAAAATGTACCGTTTTAAAATCCTTTAGCTTCACATACGAGAGGCTTAATTTGCAGTCATGTTTGAGTGTGCTCTATAATATTTTACTGCGATCGCTTTACACGTTAGCGGAAATGTTCAAGTGGGTTGACGAAGCAAAAACACAGTGCTGCAACATATGTTTTGTGGATTTTTTTTTATTATACAAATGTTGACTGTAAACACGGTTGGTTGTGGGTTCAATTTACACTAAGGAAATGAAATATTTAATATTTTCATGTATTTGTTCTGGTGTGGAGGCAAAGCGCGGCGTTGAGATCCGCCACTCAACACCCAATGCGTCTAAGAACTTTGCGGAAAGAGGAGTTGGAGTGAAGTGGAGTGTCTTAACACTAAGGTCTCCCTGCTTACCATAATACATGTGGGATAAAGCGTGAAAGTAAAGAAAATAAAATATATATTTTCAATGGTTTCTGAAGCTTTGTTATTTTTCAGTGACATATAAAACATCAAACAACTGATTGTTATAATTGAGAGCTAAACAAGGCAACCGATAAATCATTCGGTAACTTCAAATAGAAATGTCATATTATTTCCACAAAAGATTTAACTCGAAAATAAATTATGTTTTTCCCCTATCCGCCATTGTTCACTGACGTGCGGAAGCCGCGCCATTCCTAGCGATATTTAAAAAACCATTAAATGCACGTTTACATATATAAGTGTTCAGATTGTATTGTACCTAATTGTTTCACAATTTTTTTTTCTATAAGCTAAGCGATATCTTAGTAGTCTGTGACTATAAAAATCTATTATTATTAGCTTCACGCTGTATCCCGCACACAGCAGGGTAGGCAGAGGGAACCTAGTGTTAAGTCACTCCGTTCCCCACTTTCTGCTGAATTCTGGAGGCATTGCGTGTTGAGTGGCAGAACTCAACGCCGCGCTTAACCTCGACACCAGAGCGAAGAAATGGAAATATAAATTTAAGTAAATATTTCATCTCCTCGAGTGGGGATCGAACCCACAACCAGTCGATTTGCAGTCACACCTCGTGCCGCTGTGCCACGACCGGCCTCTATAAAAATCTATATTTTTATATATGATTTGTTATGATTATATTTAAATATAATATATATTTTTAGGGTGATATTTGTTTGAATGATAGGTATATAATATGTCTAAAATACAAACGCAACTGTTTATCTTTTCTCATTTATTGCCAATAATAATATATGTGTATATATTATGAGTGTTTGAGGCGAATCGTGGTGCTTGTACCCCACAAGTGTGTGACTTTTGTTGGTTGTCTGCTCGATTCCCACTCAAAGAAATAAAATATTTAATATTTTCAATTCTTCGTTCTGGTGTCGAAGTAAAGCGCGGCGTTAAGTTCCGCTACTCAACATGCTTCCAGAATTCGACAGAAAGTGAAGAGCGGCGTGTCCTAACACTAGGCTTCCTCTACCTCCACTGCTACATGTACTATACAGCATGACGCAAAAAAAATACTAAACGAAAAATTCCTAATTACAAATTACCCACAAATATACCAAGAAATAAAATAAAACAATGTATTTATCTTAACCATTTTCACAATTTGTAAATAAACATCCTTAAGCACATTTCAGTCACGTTCAAAGCAACAGATCTGGACCGCGCCGTAAATTCCACGCCAGCCTGATTTACAACCGCCAACTAAATGTTTGATTTGTGCTCGTAAATCGAGATGAGCCTTCGTCAGGCACAGCTGAACCTTTATGGCATTTAAATTTTCGGTAAATACAAGTAAAATTGTTTTATCGCAAATATTGAATTTTGTCGGCCGGTCGTGGCGCAGCGGCACGAAGTGTGACTGTAAAACCGACTGGTTGTGGGTTCGATCCCCACTCGAGGATATGATATATTTACTTAAATTTATATGTCCATTTCTTCGCTCAACACGCAATGCCTCCAGAATTCGGTAGAAAGTGGGGAACGGAGTATCAAAACACTAGATTTCCTCTGCCTACCCTGCTGTGTGCGGGATACAGCATGAAACTGATTTATTTATTTATTTTTTATTGAATTTTGTATGTACCCAGTTATACCTCGGTACTGATAGTTGGTTAAGTATTGAACTTAACTTAACTTAACTTAACTTAGCTTCACGCTTTATCCCTTGCGGGGTAGTCAGAGAGAACGGAGCGCCAAACGCTACGGTCTCTACATACCTCTTTCGCCTCGTCCACTGTCATCAACCTCTTCATACATGCCCTTCGGGGGGTCCTCATGCTTTTTACGTGACCTTCCTCCAGTATCTTTGATACTGTGTTTTCGAAGGTCAACCGAGGTCTCCCCCTACCTTTCTTACCGCTCAC